>BRZM01000024.1:5566945-5697403 GCA_033238685.1 Lates japonicus | reverse complement strand
AATGAATCCTCCTCATCCATTTTATGATTTTCTATTTTCACATTATCTCCGTCCATCAGCAGAAAAAGAGCGAGAGACACTGGCTTGATAGGCTGGTTTCGAAAAAAAACTGTCAAAAGGCAATATATATATATATATATATATATATGTGTGTGTGTGTATGTGTGTGTGTGTGTGTGTGTGTGTGTATACTGTAAGCTAATATAATAAAATAAAAAGTATTGGATATACTGGCTCTTTTTGGACAATATGGATTACCAATGTTTTACCACTGTTGAAACCCCAGTCGATAAGTGGCTCTGTGACCAATTACATGCAGCATCAATTATGTGCTTTGTTGTAGCTACTGTGTACATTTTTCTATTCGTAATACTTCCAGTGACACCTCTAGTGAAACCCAGCTTTGAAATAAGGGTCTGACTGATGCCATAATTGCTCTACAGGAGTCTGTCATGCAAAATGCCTTATAGTCACATAAATTCAAACCATCTAGAATTTACAACTCTGATTTTCTCTCGTCTGTTCCTTCTTTGGGGTGTCTTGAGTGGACACCTATTTGTCTATTTTAAGTTTGATCTCATCTAGATTTACTCTTGGTGGACTGTCATAGTATACTTTCAGTCTCTCAGATGGCTCTTACTACCTTTTGTAACAACAAGCTAAGTGGCAACTGCAGCTGCGTTATGTGCAACTTCCAACAATTACACAAACACTTAACATTTGGTTCTTCTCTCTCTGTCTCCTCACAATAAGAGTTCAATACCTTTCCCAGAAATGATGTATTGTTGTTTACATCCTGTAAAAACTGACCAGGAGTCTATGCTAAAGCGTGTAATATAAATCCCCGTTGTTGCAGGTTGTACAAGACGGTTGGTTTATTCCTTTGTTTCTCGTTACCTCAGACTTCAGAATGTGTCCACGTTAACCCCCAGACAAACAAGCTATGCCTCATCAAGTCATTTCCGACGCTTGTTTTCTCTGGTGTTTTAAAGGCTTTGTTCAGTAGCTGCAGCCGTTTTACTCAGCAGGCTGCGTGTCCAGGAGCCTCCACAACACTCCACAGCCCCACGTCGTTCATCTCAGCTCCTGTACGCCTGTTGTTTAGATTCTGACCTCTAAATCCTTCGTACGGATTCTTTAGCTGTGATCAACGCCGCTGCAGAAGAAGAAAAAACCATCGTCGGAGAACGGCGGCTTCACCCTGTTGATTTCTGTCAGGAAAAAATCAACTGGCCTCGTTTCCGCTTCACTATCTCTCATTAACAGCAGCTCCGCAACCCACAACAGCTCGCCTGATCCAGATGTGGACGAGATTCTTCATGAACTCATCCTCCTCTGTCTGACTCTCTACATACCACAAACTGAAGCTCTCTCCCCCTCTCCTCACAAGCCACGCCTTCTGTATGAACGCTCACACTTCTCGTCTGACGTTTAATACAGTTGCCATGGTAACTAGTGATAGATTTTGCATCTCTGTCCGTAGAATGGTATTACAGGTGTTTTGCTTTAAATATACAATTGAAAACTGATATATCGGCCTCCATGTCCTCGGTATACAAGTATGGATGACCAATCCGGTGATTTACAGCTGTGCCTGAATTTCACGCGCAGTGGAATGAAGAGATGAGCACGTGCTGTTAAAATCCTGAACTTGTCAGGCAGAGCAAGCTATAAACTGCCCATTCTATGAATTTAAAAGCCTGATGGTTGGTGCAACTATGTCTGTTTTTTCCTGGCTCTACATGGTGGGAAGGCCGCTAATGCTTGAAATGATTTATTCAAACTTTAATTTTCATCCCCTGTAATGATTATGACAAACTTAAATATTTAATGAGACTTTCAATTGTCTAATCCAATTTTCTTATTAAAATGTAAAACTGAATGTGGATTATTGTCCTGGTTGTGGAACAGTAGAGCAACTCTACTTACCTTGCAAAGAAAGTTACTAGAGGGTCATTGGGTTTGCCTATCAGTCTACCGTGTTTTGTGGACTTGAAGTTTTGTGATTTTTTTCCCTTGTGAGTCAACTGGGGGTAGTGTGGCAGTGCGAGATGTCAAGGACCATCTGGTCCTTATATACTACCCAAGTGAGGAGCTGTGTGTCCATATTCTCAACACACTTCAAGTTAGTGTTGGCCTCCATCAAGTTGTCCATGTCACCATATCTGGACAGAAGGGCATGAGGTATCTGATTTGAGGACCTAAAGAATTGCTTCTGTGCTCTTTGCAAATGATATGGTTCAACAGACCAACTTGGACTGGACATATGATTTACATCACTACTGTGCTTTCCCGCAGTATGGTGGCAGTAAAGCAGCATAAACAAGTGGAGTGTGACGAGGTGATTCCCAGTGTAAAGGGAAAAACATGTTCTGTTGTACTGCTGGATGTCGAAAAAGAAAGATGCTAAAGATTGCACCCTCATTTTTTGAAGGCCATTGATCAAGGTACCTGCTTGCCGTGAAATGGACAAACTGGACTGATTAAATCTCCACTGTTAATCAGTTTTATGCTGTTTTAATAACAGTAAATGAATGCTAAACACCACTGACCAACATTAGCAACATTTCGATGTAATGAAGTAGTGGCATGTGGCATAAAACAAGTAGGTACTGAGTATTTATGCAGCATGACTGAATGGGACATATGGTATATCTGTGATATTACACTGATGATCTGTGAAGCAACAAGGCCTTGGAAGTTCCACATAATATCATTGATGAACCCTAAAGAGGTCTGTGTACATAACAATAATTGAGTTTTCATTTTGGGGTGGGAAAGTAGAAAACAGATGTTTGTTTGTTTTTTTGTTTTGGAATAAAAAACAGTAAAACAAACTGTTTTCTGATTTTGTTTTGAAATAATCAAATCCAGAAAACAAGAAGCAGCTAAGTATTTTTTAAATTGTTATTTATGTTAATACAGGAAAATGGGAAATCAGTTACAGGCTTACAAACCATCTGTTTCATCATACATTAAATATTTTATATTGCTAAAAGTCACCAAATGAACAATAACTGGGATCATGAGCCAGCACTGCAGTCTGTCAGTGTATGATCCGTACCCAAGGCATGATCCGTTATTACTTTTTGTACAACACTACTGCGATCCATTCAGCTGCGTGCAGACGCCCATATTTTAGATAGCCATAATAGTCTACATTCAAACAACAATAAGCACAAACATAATGATCTAATAAATAAATTTAATCAAAAGTAGTTAGCATGACTGAACTCTGTGAAAGATGTCTACAGTGTCTTGGACACCATGAAAAGCTGCCAATGTAAACAAACGGTGCACATCTCGTCAAAGTACATCTACTACTACAAAGTGGCTGGTTTAGTCACTGGAAGCTCAGTATATTCTAATTATCGACGATATACAGAGACAGACCTTTTTTGTGCTTAAAAGTCAATAAGCTTTTATCTCAACAGACTCCATTGACAAAACAGTAATTTAACTTTGGTGAGAACACACTGTAACACCACTCCCTCGATCTGTTAGTTTGTTAAGTTACTCTGAGGTACTTTTGCTCATGTAAATGATCTGAATACTTCCTCCACCACTGAAAGTCACGGTACGGTAACACTAACAAATTAACAGATGGGTAATCAATCTCAACAACTCCTGTGTTCAATAAATTAAATGTAAAATTACTGTTTTTGTCAATGGAATCTAGCTATATGCCAATGACACTGTTCTAATGCACCGATTCCAAGGCCGGTGTGGATTGCATTCTGCAGCTCATATAATGATGGAATATGGTGTAATTAGTCTGTCAATAAAGGTATATTGTCTAAACTTTGTGTTGGTGTATGATTATGTTACCGATCGTTACAGCTATGGTTAGCTGCTCATCTGGTGAGGTGGCATCAACTAAGTACAGCACTGCATTCCTGTTATTTTCACTATTGACGAAGGTATAGGGACAATGGGTCTCAAGTCTTTACAGAGGCCACATACACGTGTTCAAATGCAAAAGCGGAACTTGGTGTCTGTCGTTAAAGTGTTTTGTTCATCACGTGCGCGATGGCGGGCAGGAGAAGTTGTGTTTCATGCATGGTTTCTGCGCTTATTCCAAGCGGACTAAGCATCGGTATGGATCGGGCATTGACACGATCTTTTCTGTGCCGTCCAATTTAGGCAATGAAGCTGACCATCCTAGCTAGCTATCTTCACCCAGCTAAGGTGAAAATAAATGAGCAAAGAGACACCTGCTATGAGCCCACCTCTGTATATGTTTGGTTGTCAATCCCTTTCTGTGCCCAAAATAGTGGAAGTAGCTAGCTAAGGCCATCTATTTTCACCTTAGCTAGGTGAAAGATGGCTAAAAAAAAACTTGATTGGCCGTTATGTACCCAAAAGGGAGGAATGCCAGTGGGCGTGGGCAGTGGGCGCTGTGAGTGCCAGTTATGTGGACATGTGATCACTGCAATAGCTATTATTGACAATGTTTTACTCCTTTTAGTGGAAAGGAGAGTGCTTATTATTTAAGCACCGTTTTGTTCTTCAGTAGTTATCATTAGGTAAACCTGGATTTCGCTTTGTTGTTTAGGTTTTTGTTCAGAAACCAGCGTCCCTTGTTTTTGTGTGGCGATGTTTTAGATTATAAATAAAACTTTGCAGCCTTTGGACTTTTCAATGACTCTTTTTCTCCTGGGACATTTTGGTTGTTGTACACCTCATCTGGTTTTGCTTGGAGACATAGCGATACCATTGAGGGGAAAAAAGATGAGACAGAAAAAAAAGAACCTTAAAATCTCTCTCTCTTTTTATTTAAGTTTTTTTTTTTTTCAACGTGTTGTCTATTAACTGCACAGAACTAAACCAACGGTAACATACAAGACATAGCCATTATATAAGAACTCCTTCGCGACAATGATGGCTGTCTCAATATGCAAGAAGTCAGGGTTTTTAAAAAGGCAGACATCAGTTCATCTGTAACTTTCCTTTTTACTCATCCTTGCCATTTGGTATAAGAAAAGGGGTACAGAATTGGAGTGAATTTTGGGGATGATAACCATTTTGTGAAATGACCAACCCCTGGTTCCCTCCACAAAAAGTTTTTCATTGGGTTTTGGATTATTGCAGAAAATAGGCTCAATGATCAACTAAAGTTCTGATCCTTCAGGTTTATATTAGCAGATAATCTTCACAGATGAACACCACACTGCTCTGGTGTTTGAAGCCTAAATACAGTCTCCAGCTACACCAGTCACATGACGTCCAGCATCTCCACGCTAGCTTCCAGCTTGTCATTTAATTTTAGCTCTAGGCTCTTCTACAAAAGCCTTTCTTCTTAGAACATTAGTGATAGTTTGAAAGGTAGTGCAAAACTAAAGAGGTTATAAGGTGGACTACAATAGATGGGTGTTGCTCTTGATTTTATGGCGTAGAGCAACCTCTTGTAGTCATTTACACTTAATGCTTTTAAGATACATAAAAGCTTCTAAAAAATCATAAAGTGGGGTGTTCTGATATGTTTACAACAGTGAGGTGGAGTAAGGGTGAAATATTTAACTTGACATGGTTACACACGTTTCCTTAATAATAGTCATGGTCCTGAAGGCGGAGAATGAAGAAGTATGCTGATGTGCCCACACAGCTATTCCCCACACTGTAAGTCTGACTGAAGCTGACCACCTCCTGAGCATCTGCATTTGGGGTTTATTCCTATAGACTGTCAAGAAGAAGCATTGCATTGTTGGCGGATGTTAGTGGAAAGTGGTGTAAATGTCAGGCCGCTTTTTACTTCAATTGTATGTGGAATCTTGGGGAATACATTTACAGTAAATACAGGTGCTTTAAAAGTAAATAGTGAGTGGTTTTTTTTTTAAGGTTTTGTTGAACACTGTGAAGTATTATCATTAAAAGATTACAATAAGTAATGTGATTCTGTAAAACAGAATTCTCCTCACACCTCCACAGTGCTTCATCTTAATGTGAGCTCTCTGGAAAGTATGGATCCACCTCACAGAGGCACTGATCAGAACTGAGCTGGCTTCAGTTCCTTTCCTTACACTTTCAGTGTCGGTGGTCTCACATCTGATGCTTTGTTTGCTCCAGTTTTGCTCCACGCTGACTTCATTTCATCATCCATTTTACCTTTTCCACTCTAGAAGTTTATCGAAGACGATCCTAGAACAAGGTTCAGACACTCTGTTAATGAACTGTGACCGAGCTAAGAGCAACCCTGTCCTCCTGGGGAGGTTGTCCTCTACTAGGATCACTCCTCTGTACAATTTCCTTCCTGGACCTGGAGAAGAAACCAGGGAAAAGACTTTTTGTTAGAACCAACAAATACTTTTATACAGAGATATATTACAAAAGTCCAAAGATACATTTAAAACATGTCCTTTTTGCACTACAAGCAAGACAGTCAGGACAACTCATAAAGATGCTGTCAGGCTTTGTGTCGTCGAGCGCCTTTAGACTGTCTAACTAGCGATACTGTTCAAAATGTAATGTTTCAGATTGTACAATCAGAGGCTGTCAGACAGTGTGATGAATGCCTCGTAGCAGTAATATTTATAAACCAGTTTTTTTGCCTTTAAATTTATTTAAATATATATCACAAATATAGATGTCATGATGTATTCTGGGTCAGCCTGTGTATTTTTCTTGTAGTGGTTGGTTTTGCATACTTGGATCATAGCACTCAAAGTTGTACTTAAGTATAGTAATGAGTAAATGCACTTGCATGCAATTATAATAGTTTAGTGGTGTAGTTGTTCCCCACAGAATTACTATGGATTTGTCATTTTATTTTTTTGTGAGGAAGATCTGCTAGTTTCTGTTACTATCTGTAGCTTTTTAACAAGGTGAAACTTGAGCTGCCAAGATGGGCGGAGTTAGGTGTCCTTTCAGTTTGCTGGGTGAGTCTGTTCTTCAGAAAGTGTCATTTACACCTAATCACAGATCTAAATGTTCCGCAGCAGATAATCACCCATTTATGACAAGGTTTATCACAGATTAATTTTTGTTTATTCAGGTTTATCATCTGCTCAAACTCTGTGTCGTATGTTTTAGTCAGTATATATATTTCATGTTTGCACCATGGGTGATAATTTTAATTTTATTGGCCATTACAATGAAATGATTTCTATAAATTAACATGTTTTCTCATCCAGATAGGACGTGCAGATACCGAATAATGTATACTTTGAGGGCGAACAAAGAATAAAGACACCGTAAGATCAACCAATATATGACTCTCTTCTTGAGATGCTGCCAGATGGATGAAACTTTTACCAGTCAGGTCAACTCATGTCTCAGACATCAGTGTTGTTTGGTCATAAAATGCACTGTATAGTCACTTTTTATTATTTGTAGGGGCGGATCTCAAACGACTGGGTGGTAATTTGGTCCAAAACCCGGAGTCAAATCCTCTTTCTGAAAACCAATGGCACATCAGTGTCAGTATCTTGATAAATCCAAAGTAAACTAAGACAATTTTTATGAATCATGTCAGCATGTTATAAACCTCACCTCAGGCTGTATTTATAGGCCTCTGGACAGTAAACAGTGTAACTTTCATCTTTGATGAGTTTTGCATTTTGGAGGGCACCTGGATGTACTCAGAATTTTGTTTTACTCACATGGGATGTGAGAACCTTGTTTTATTGAGAGGGTTGTTCCTCAGTGTAGTCTGACTGATAAAGCAGGAGACCAATGTTCTATTATCACACACTGGGTGGGACAAATGGAGATGGTGAGGACAAGGAAAAAGATAATTCCACCACATACCACACTCCCTCCTCTAAACCACCCCACACACTGTCTGTCTAGTTCACAGGTAAAATGATCAAAAGGAAACATATCCATTCACATCGATGAATCTGATGAGTTTGGACTGAAAGTGAAGCTTTATTTACACTGCATTAATCTTTACCTCTTCCAGAGGACAGCAGCAGGGGAGAAGCACATTGAGGGCTGCCATGACTTTTGGGTTTATTGGTCGGAGGGCAGCAAAGCCTGGCCCACTAATTGTCTCATGCTGCTCCCGATCATCCATAAAATCCAAAAGCCCAGACTAGGCCAAAAGCAGAGAGATGAGGACTCCCAGCAATCACATGGCAGGTGTGCTGATCTCCCGTGGTTCAAGGATGCCATTCCAGCATCAGTGATATGGACTACAGAAAGTGGATCTTCAGAGAGAGTAGCGCTGCTTGGAAACTGTAGACACTGGCTTTCAACATCTGTTTTACTAAAGACGTAATGCAATGGTAGTGATCATTTTATAAGCTGAGACAAAATCCCCAAAATCCCATTTGCTGCTCTCAAAATATAAGAATTTGATAGGCATATGTTTACTAAGGAAAAGGGAAGACCACTCTCTTTGCATTTACAGCATAATTCTAAACCTGGACATGTTAAAGTGTTGAAATGGACTGATTCTTTGAACAGATTTTACCTCCTGTTGAATATCCTTATTACTTTTGCTATTACAGTTCCTTAAGAGTAGAATCTGTTGTTACATTAAAATGCCATTTTTTTTCTAACATTAAATAAAATGACTTAAGTGTGCCAGAGTACAAATAATCTGAAAAACAAACGGTATTCTGTCCAGCCATGTCCTCTGCTTATTCTAACGGTCCCAGGATCCCAGTACTTTTCTGTAAGTACAAAACTTGGGTCTTAAAGCATAAATCTAGTATTTTAAACCTGGGTCTTATTTTGTATGTTTTTTGGGTGTAAATAATTAATCGGACAAAACCTTTGGAACTGGTGCAGTATTAATTAGACAGTGTACCTGGCCACTGCTAACAGCTGCTGCAATATAGTCAATGGCCAATTGTCCATGTCAAAGGCTCAAATTGTTAGAATAAGTGTAGGAATCCTATCCATAATGATGTCAGGCAAGGTTAAAAAACTCCAGAGTAATCCTTCAAGTGCTGTTCACAAACCCACAAGATAGTACACTGTGTACACAGTACATAACCCTCTGGATTCACACTTTTCCCGTCACTTTAGAATGATAGGTGTGAACTAGTTCACTCTGATTGTACTGCTTTTACATATATATAGCCAATGTGTGTGTGGTGTGGGGGTGGGTGTGTTTGCTGCTGAACTGTCCAAAAGTTCCTTGAGCGCATTCTGTATATGAAGGTGCTATATAAATAATGTTCCTTCTCATTCCTTGTTTTTCTTGATTGAGATGATTCTGGATCGGGGTTTACTTTTGTTTCCTTTTTTGTTTGCTGTATTAAATGAAAGCAATAACTGCAATAGTAACATCATTGGTGCCTAGTACTACCCCTCTGACTTGTGGTGTAGTGTGAGATTAGGCTGTAAAGTAGTAATATTTATAATTCAGTTCAATATACTGTAATGTTGACTTTAACACAGCTACAACACATACATTTTCTGTGATATATGTAGCCTGTATTTGGCTTTATTACTTATTTTATTGAAGTATCAGACAAAGAGATTTCTATCTTCAAAGCCCCACCGAGTGCTGCTACTTGGATCTCAGTTAAAATGTGTCCTGGCTATATTTAATGTTCCATTATTACTCATGCATAAATGATTATTACTCAATATTACTCAATTATTAGTATTCTTCTAAGCCAAGGAATGAATAAAAATACAGAAGAAGTCCAAGAACTTCTAGACAATCCTGTTTTCATTCCTTTGTTAATGATACCGCTCCTCCACAGTTCTTTCTTGATGTTTTGTTACAGTCTCATTTTTACTGCAGTGTACTGATTGGTGAAAAATTCAATTAGTTAATTGAAATTTAAAAACAAATGTCGACCTTGATGAACCATGTGTCTGTGAGAGCCTCAGGATGCGCTTTATTAACCAAGTGTATTGATGACCTCTGATCCTGCTTTAAGGTTTTAATGGGCGTATGGTGAATTACCAGTCATATATCTGGCCCGTGGGTGTTAAGACAGATGTTTGCTGAGGCTGTGGCTGTAATGAACTCTACAGCCTACAGAGGCACTTACAAGACCTGGCGTTTTAAATGTTCCTCCTATAAAAAGCACTTAGTTATTTTGCTTACCGTCCTTTGTTTCACAGTGTGGGAGGTGAAGCTGACAGACAGCACAGCCCTCAGAGACTGGATATCAAACAGTGGTCCAGCGGCCCATCTTGCCAGCTGATTGGAGGCTGTCATCCCATTGGACGATCCTGTGAGCAGCTCTGCCTCCTGATCCACTACCAGGCCAGTCAGGTGCACTGAAACCCACCTGGACGGGACACCTGAACCTGCAGGACACAGAGGGGCTGAATGGTCACAGGCCAATTAAACCCTGATATGCAAATGTTTTAATTTGGGCTAATATTCTCATCCCAACTCAGACTCATAGTGAATCCTACAGAGAGACCAAAAGGAAAAAGCAAGCAAACATAAGTGTAAATACAAAGGAGTCATCAAAAAAGCAACAGAGCCTGTTAAAGTCAATTGACAGCTGATCCAGCTACTATTCTGTCAGAAACTGATGTAAAACTAGATGATGGTTCAGAAGGACATATTTCTTTAAAAATGTGTTTTCCTGATTCCTTTCTCTTCATGTCTTTTTCTTCTTCAGCCTCTTTTGTGTCTTCAGTGGGACAGGGCAGAAATTAAAGGAAGCTTTGAAATTAGGAACATAGGTAGATAAAATGGGATGGGCATACAGAGGTTCAACATATACAAATATGAGACAATATCACTGTATGAACTTGAGATTGTAACAATAAGACACTAAGCATAAGGAGAGAGGGCAACAAGAGCTGTCCATAGACCACTAAAACTGCAGGCAACGGTTTTAAGCCCGCCAACAAAAGAAGGAAGGCTATGAGGCGATAAAGAAGGTACCTAAAATGGTGTTAAGTAATTTATATGATTATATATATATATATTCATATGACACACGTTACCTGTATCACAGCTTGTGCCGGATTCAGTTTGCAGGTCTGGCAAGAAGCTTGATGGAGGCTGGGATTAGGAGGGAACAACATCAGTTATTTTACTAAAATAACCAACATATTCAGTGAGCGAAACAAATATTCTTACGATCCATATTTAACTGAAACACAGTGAGCGACTCAGAGAGAGGGTGATCTGAATGGACTTATAGAGTGACTTACAAGTATAAGGTGTCATTATGAGAGGTATTACAGACTACATCTAAATGATTTGAAGCACAACAGATTCTACTGCAGTCTGTGGAAAGGCTACACGGATTGGGCTTAAAAGTGAGAAAATGCGCTTCCTCTTGAGAATGAACTTCAACCTCTGGAGCAGTACAAAGACATCAAATAACTGACTTGAACTAAAAAAGTTTTTAATGACTCATAGATATATAAAAAAGTAATGTATAATGTATAAAAAGTTGCATGAAGATTGATGCCACAAAACATTAAAGATAGATTTGTTTGTTTGTTGTTTGTTGATATACCGACTTCACCTCAACGATATGAAATGATCCACAAAACAAAGTGAGATATTTTTACATTTTAAAAATTTACAGACTGTTGAGTACAAATTCCCCTTTTGTATGTACATATATAGCAACTAAGTCTGATTCTGATTCTTCAGTTCTTATCGCCCACTAGACATAGCCTAGGCCAAGCTCTGCTCTTCCCTTTCTGGGGTTGTCCTATTGGTTTATAGCAACTTCTCCATAGCCTCCCCAAACTCCTCCCTACATCCCGCTGGCCCTCTATTCACATCTGCCTTGGGGACCTCAAAACCAACCATGTCTGAAGGCCTCCATCTTCAACCCAATGGTCTGCTCCCTCACCATCGTTGTCACCAGCAGGCTCTCAGAGTTTTCCTACAACAGGCACCTACAACCTGTGATCCTGAGTCCAATGGCTGCTTCCATAATGGAGGCTCTGAACACCCGTCCCTCTCATTCAAGCCCCAACCTCCCACAGAATGCAGCAAGTTCTTCTCGGTGGAAGTTGAGAACCTCACTAACAATCAACAAGGGCGTTGACTCCTTCTCTTCTCATACAAGTCTCTAAGACAGCACAGCTGGAGATCTGATGGTAAGACCACAAGTCAATCATCAATGACATCAAGTTGATGCCTTTGTTCTCTGCCAGAAAAATGTGGATTGTTTTCTTATGAGGTGGGAAGATGCTGCCACAAATGTAGAAAGGTTTAAGTATCTCAGGTCCTGTGGGGTTAAATACGGTGTGAGACTGACAGGCAGATTGGTAGAGTGTCCTTAATAACCCGGAGCGTTATGCGGACTGTTGCGGTGAACAGGGGAGCTGAGACAGAAGACAATCTGTGTTCAGGCCTCATCTATGATCATGAGCAGTGGTTAGTGACATAAGGAATGAATCATGAAACAAGCTGAAAGCCAGTTGGGGTGGTAGCATCTGATCAGGATGCCTCCTGGAAGCCTTTCATTGGAGGTTTTCCAAGCACATTAAACTGTCCAGGAGACCCAGGGGTAGGCTAATGTAACACCAGGGATGAGTCGATTGGCAGAGACCATGTTACCCGCTTTCAAATGGCGTCATTCCCAGGGATAAAGCAGTGTGTGGCCTTTGGATACTTTTTTCACACATGCTCCTCATGTGCTTGTTCTTTTATCTAAGCTCACTGAGTGCTACAGGACAGTCTTCAACCTCCAGGAAAGCCTGAAACAGACTGGTGGTTCAGTAGCTTATGTGACAGTATCCACCACCTGAGAGTTCATTGTTGTTTTGGGTTGCAGGCTTCAGACTTGCCTGACCAAGATCATCACTCTGGACTCCACAGAAAAAGTCTCCAGCAAAGAAGACAGGCGTTAATATGGGCTAAACATTTTTGTCATCTGCTCATGATTGGGTTGATGCCAAATTAATTACATTAATCAATAAATTTGAATTCATGGACATTATTGGATTCAGTAATTATGTATTCATCTGAAGTCATAACCCTAAACCTATTTACTTCCACCACATCACTGTCCTCATTTGCACCATCAGTTACTTATTCTTAAATCTCTGTTATATTTTATCATTAATTTCCTGTTAGTAGTCTGTGGTTTTAGTAAATCATGTTTGGACTAATTTTTCACGTGAGAACAAGTTATGACTGGATATTAGACTGATTAGATTTACTGCATTATTATAATAGTATCGTGTTGACATTGATTGATTGAAAGAAAAGTTCAATATCACTGGTCTCTGCAGAGGTACCCTATTATGAGATCTTTCTAATTGTTAATGTATGTCTAGTCCAGGGTAGCACGGTGGTGCAGTGGTTACTGGCCAAGCCTCCCACGGCAAGAAGGTTCAGGACAGGAGAGCTTTCCTGTGGAGTTTCCGTATTTCTCTCTGTGCCTGTGTGGGTTCTCTCCAGGTTCTCCAGCTTCCTCCCACAGTCAAAGACAAGCAGGTTAACACTAAATGGTCTGTGGGACCTCGCAATGTGTGAGCTGGGATAGAGCTCCCACCCCCCACCTTGATGGATAAGCCCGGTATAGATAATGAATTAATGAATGGTTCCTGTACAAAGTCATGAAGGGCCCATACATTGACTGGAACATCAGGATACAGTGTTTTTTCTCTCACCTTCATCAGCTTTGTGTTGTCCATTGTACATCAGGTTTGCCACTGTGTTTGGGTCTGGTTTAACATCAAGTCCA
This sequence comes from Lates japonicus, assembly GCA_033238685.1. Taxonomy (NCBI): domain Eukaryota; kingdom Metazoa; phylum Chordata; class Actinopteri; family Centropomidae; genus Lates; species Lates japonicus. Next base: position 5,683,823 of record BRZM01000024.1, on the reverse strand, counting down.
CCTGATGGGAAAGACCTGCAACAGAGTGTAAATCAATACCTGTTACTCTCAGAAGCCAACTGATAGCTCAAAACCTGGAGGGAAAGAGTGAATCATGATAAGTTACAGATTTAAATTCAAACACCTGCTGGTTGACAAGTACAACTTGATCACATCAGTAGAAGCAGACTATACACCACAAGAAGGAATTTTACAAGAGCAATGCAACAGATCACAATCAAATTGTTTCAGATTCAGGGACGAAAGCTGCAAGGAAAACTGTTACGGCAACATTTTCATTATCAAGATTTTACAGACAGTGTAGGACAAGAGCAAATGGAGCTGCAACCTAGACACGAAAGAACTGTGAGGACAGACACGGTTCTCTGTTACAATCACCTCAGTGTTCATAAACCTTGTTGTCTTGAATAATTAATTTTTCCTCATGCTCATATTGTCCTCGGCTGCCTCAGTTGTTTGTCTCCAGTCTGCCCTCTAGAGCCGCCGCTCACAGACACTTTCCAGACCTGCTCACCTGACTCCAACATCCACTGGCTCACCCGTTTACACTCACATATCATCCCCACCTGCCAACACCCCTGCCTCTCATTACCTCCTCAGTCTGTCCAGTACATAATCAGCTCACTAGCCCCCTTAGCTAATACCCAAAGATACAAGTGAATACTACAAAGGTGGAAAACAATAAAGCAAAATGTATAACGTATCATTCTCAGCCAATTACTTTCGCTTGCTGGCAGAGGTATCAAAACCACCTCAGTCTAAGGTCAAGTCAGGAGTGAGACTCAAAACCAAGTAGTATAAGTCTGTGCAGGACTAGCTTTAACCAGCACACAGTAGTTCTTCATCCTGTTATTTCAGGGTTAATATCCTTAGTTAAATCATTAGAGGTGTCTTCTTTCCTGAAACGATGTTGTACTACATTGAAATATTCTGATAATGCAGCTTTACTTACAAGCAGATCCATTAATCTTCTTCTCAACTGCTGTCAGCTGACATATTAATATGAAATCCTGTCCTCAAGTTAAGAACCTGTTCAGACTTTAAGGGTCCAGTTCCCTACAGCATCACAGTCTGTAGTTCTTGTGGTGCAGATGTTTCCAAATGTTTTGGTGATGAAATAGGCACATACTCCTTTAAAGTCAGATTCTATTAAATAGCGGATTGATGAACAGGAACAGTGTTTCAATACTCACAAGGTTTTGTCATCTCTGGAGCTTTAATCTCCTGGTTCCTTAAATTCTGTAAGGGACAAAACAAAAACCCTAATAGTTACTAAAGTGAATGGAAAATGATCTGATTTTTGATTATCTGGTTAGCTTTATTAAACCTAACAATGATAAATCCCGTCAGTGTCACCTGTGGCTGGCTGTTTTCTGTCTTTTCACTGTCCAATCCTGAAGTCTGACTGCATTCTCCTCACACAGGTTCACTGAGGAAAGCTTAGCATAGACCAACTTCAACTACTCAGGTCTCCAGTCTACAGTCTGGGCTCTTCATAAGATCACAGCTCCTTCGCTCCTAGATCCTGCAGGTTGTTGTAACTCAGGTCCCAGATCTCTCAGATGGGAGGAGTTGGACTTCAGGCCTGAATTGAAAGGTTGGCTGATCTCTGATGAGCCTGCAATTCAACAATCTAAATAAAGAAAACATGTAGATAAAATCATTGATAATCAGGTATGCTCCTAATCAATAGACTTTTTTCAAAATGAGTAGAGTGACTGTTGTGGATCTTCATAATGTCAACCTACAGACCACCCATCGAAATGTCAACTGGCATTCATACACCTATTAATGGCAACACACAACATGTCCATACAGGACATTGTAACACACCTCTTAGGTTAAATAACCTCACTTCCTCAACTTACCGTCACCCTGAGGAGCTAGCATCCCACAGGACTGTGTGATGAAGTGCCATCTCCCTCCTCACCTCTGAAAGCCAGTATGGTTCCAATACAATTATCAAGTTTGAATGAAGTACAACAGTGATTGATCTCATTGACAATGACAGTTAGCTACGGAGCGAGGTCCAGCACCATCCACTCACCACTGCCACACCTGCACTCACATTTACCTGCATTGTTTTGTGCTCTCACATACCAGTACTCATCTATACAACTATTCATCTGTACATTTAAATGTTTTACTCTGTATATTGTGAGAATTTTCTTACTTCTAGGCGTTGATATTTTCTGGGCCTCAAATAGTTCCATAGTTCATATCCAGCAAAAACAGTGTTTTATTGGTCTACTGTTGGTCTACTGCCCAAACTATGACTGACCAGTGGACATCTGGAGATACTTCTGTCTGTTGCTGCAGTAACTTAAGTCTTATAGATAAAGATGTAGACAAGACAGAGACTTAGACAATACTTTCCAAATCTAGTTCCAGTCAGGGTGAGCTAGTAGAAGAGAACATGTGACAATGGTAAGATTTGAGTGACCATAGATCTTCACACCTTAGGTTTAGAACATAATTTGGCTTATTTGGGTAAAGTAGGGAAAGTGTTGCAACCATATGGCAGCTAGAGTTATATATGCCCTGTTAACTCTCGACATCTTTGGGGCTTTGATGTGTAGTACTACTATATACGCCTTGTCACTGTACTGTGTGACATAATTAAATACGGTGGTATGAAAAAGTTTGAGCACCCTGGTAATTTTCAGATTTTCCTTTATAAATCACTGGTTGTTCGGATCAGCAATTTCAGTTAAATATATCATATAGCGAACAAACACAGTGATTTATGAGAAGTGAAATAAGTTTATAGGATTTAGAAAGTGTGCAATAATTCTTTAAACAAAAGTAGGCAGGTGCATAAATTTGAGCACCCTTGTTGTTTATTGATTTGAATACCTTTAGCACTAATTGTTGGAACACAAAATTTGTTTGGTAAGCTCATTGACCTTGACCTACATACACAGGTGAAGCCAATCATGAGAAAAGTGTTAAGGTGGCCAATTGCAAGTTGTTCTCCTCTTTGCATCTTCTCTGAAGAGTGCCAACATAGAACCTCAAAACAACTGTCAAATAGCTTGGCTTAAAGATTATTTCAACATCATGGTTTAGAAGGATTCAAAAGCTCGCTCAGAGATTTCGCTGTCAGTTTTCACTGTGAGAAACATAGTAGGGAAATGGGTGACCACAGGCACAGTTCTGGTAAAAGGCCAGGTGGCAGGCCAAGAAAATCTCAGATAAGCACAGGCGAGAAGGATGGTGAGAACAGTCAAACTCAGCCCACAGACCAGCTCCAAAGACCTGCAATATGATCTGCTACAGATGGTGTCACTGTGCATGGTTCAACTATTCAGCGCACTTGCACAAAGACGATGCTGTATGGGAGAGTAATCACGGAAAGAGCTTTTCTGCGCACATACTACCTAGTAGAGCTTTGGGTATGCTAAAAGCACATTTGGACAAACCAGCTTCATTTGGAATGAGTGCTGTGGACTGATGGAAACTAAATTGAGTTATTTGGACGCATAACAAGGGGCGGTATGCACTGTGAGAGATGAAAGACACAACATTCAAGACAAACACTTGCTACCAGTAAATTTGTGGTAGTTCCATCATGCTGTGGGGCTGTGTAGCCAAACGATACCTAACGAAAATCTTGTTAAAAAGTTGAAGGTCATATAGTTCAGTCAGTATCAACAAATTCTTACGAGACAATGTTCAAGAATCAGTGACAAAGTTGAAGTTGCGCGGGCTGGAGTACTTCAACAGAATAGCGACCCTAAACATACTCAAATTCTACTAGGCATTCATGCAGAGGAGAACAAGAGTACAACGTTCTGGGTCGCCATCTCAGTCCCAGACCTGAATATTATTGAAAATCTGGTGTGATTCAAAGCGGGCTGTCCATGCACAGAAACCATCAAACCTGACTGAACTGGAGATGTTTTAGCAAGAAGAATGGTCAAAAATACCTTCAGCAAATCCAGACCCTCATTGGAAGCTATAGGAGCGTTTGAGGCTGTTATTTCTGCAAAGGAGGACACACTGGTCTGATGTAATTTTTCTGTTGGGGTGCCCAGATTTAACCACCTGCCTACTTTTTGTTTAAGGGTGTGCACACTTTCATAAATCTATAAACTTCATTCCCTTCTCATATATCACTGTGTTTGTCTGCTATATGGTATTTAACTTCCAAGAAATTGCTGATCCGAACAACCAGTGATTTTATAAAAGGAAAATCTTGAAAATTATCAGGGGTGCCCAAACTTTTTCATACCACTGTAGTACTATGTAGGATAATGACATTAGTAAGGATGAGGTCAAGTGCAGGATGAAGGTCCAGACATTTGAAAACAGCCCTTCACCTGGTGTAGCAACCAGCTCCATGAGACCAGCAGCTCAAATAGGCAAACAAGAACTTGGTTCTGACACAAGACATTATGTTGATGTTGGTCCGGCAATGTAAACAGAGATTATTATTCAGTCGACTCTAAACTCCCTCATAGAAATGATTCTTTACTAAACCTCAAATTAACTTTAGATATGATTTCAAACATGCAGTCCACCTCAACCTGCTACTAGGAGATGTTAACAGAGTCTAATCCTGCGACTACGCGAAAGTGGCGTCAGTGGTGACCAGCTGATGAAACCTTCCTAACAGAGGACCATGCCAGGATCTGAAGGATCTGGACCTTGGAGTGGATCACTGTTTCCTTCAGAAGGCCTAAGGCTCTTCTGGAACTTAAAACAGACAAGCTTCTTACCTGGTGTCCTGTGAGAAGCCATTCCTTACGATGAGAGGCGCATTGTCAACAGTCAACAGTTTGGCCACAGCCTTGGTCTGTAGCCCCATAACAATACCAAAATCACTAGTCTGAGAACTATCATCTAGACAGAGTGAATAGGATACTACTCTGCTCCAGAAACAAAAGCGGGATGGAATTCATGGAAGGACTCTGATCTGCACATGCAGGCGCTATATTCCAGTCTCACTGTCCTCAACACAGAAAAACGCACTGACACTGAGGACAATATCATATTGGATTTGTTGGTTTGGAAGTCAAAATGACCCCTTGCCCTGCCCACACACTCCGTCGGAGCTCTGTGCAGGTGTGCTGGCTGTCGAACTATACATTGATAAGATGAGACTGACATTGGTGGAACCTGTGATGTTCTCCAGCAGGTGAAAAACGGGATTAGAGGTCCACACACCTAACCCGAAAGCGATTTTATATGTCGTGAGCCTAGATCCTACAGACCATGCAAACAGGTCTATATTACCAGCCACGACTTCAACACATAACTGGTTTCAGGTCCAGGTCCCTTCCTGTATTGTATATGCTCATTTCCAAGATCTGTATAGTGTGATATGGTGGCTTACAAATTATGGAAACAGGTGTTTCTCAATCGGAGGAAGGTTGGCGGTTCAGTCCCAGGCTCCTCTGGTCACTGAACCAAAGTGAAACACACTAGTACCCTGATGGCAAAACCATTTCTGCTATCAAATCTTACGTTTTCTGGTTTTCTTATTCAGCCTTTTTTTTCACTATTTATATAGTCAGCTTTTTCTGGGTGGCTTTTTGCTATTGTGCTTATTCACATATATTCTGCTATTCATATATACATTTTGACATTTAGTATTTCTACAGCATTACACTGCATTTCCTGATGCATTTTCTAATTTTATCAGTATTTTATCTTAGCCTGATAAGCAATGGAGAAAATTGAATTTAATCAACACAATAACAGTCTCTAATGTTTTGTAAAATTATGAAACAATTAGACTTAGTTTGTGTTTATGTTTGTGTCACCTCCTTTATGTCACAACATTAAAAAAGTAGCTTTATATTATTTTCACGTCAGATTTACAAACAACCCTGCATTCTTGAAATGTGTATCACTTAAAGAAAGATTTTGCAAAGCCACTTTATCACTCAGATGTGTTACAGTTTCCGGCAATGTAACAAGCAGAGATTATTGATGAAGCACTAAACTCCTAAAATAATTCTTTACTAAACTAAGAATTAACTTTAGATATGATGCTGAGCTGTTACATATTTTAGTCTGTGGATTAAAAGCAAATTATTGGTTTGACACAACAAGATGATGACAGACACTCACACACAGGTTCAAATATTGCTGATATCGAAACAAACACAAACATGTGGAAAGAATTTATCCAGAACAAACATATAAAGGATGCTCACTGTTACACAGACAATATGTATAATATATATTGTATATTGATGATAATAAAAAGATGAGGATGATGTTCTGATAGTCAGGACGACTAAGCTGGCCAAGTGTGAAGAGTGCTGATGCAGATGAGGACACATCTGGAAACAGATAAAAGATATTAGTATCAGTTAATACTTCAACAGTGTGATGGCACAGGAAAAGTGAAGTGAGAATAAATTCTGACAGTAAACATAGAATAATACTTTCATCTTTTCTACACAATGGTTCTGATTCGATCCGCTGTAAAGACAAATAAAAGACAAGAGGAAATAAGTGAATAAGTTCAGCAACGCGAGTTACAGAGAAACTACTGATCCAACAATATCTGATAAATATTGACTTATCTTTGTTAGAGAGAGGTTCACAGTGAATGTTGTCTCTGATGGTACTCCTCTTAAATCTTCTTTTCCTCATCAGATTTGTTTCCTCCGTCTCTGTAAAGATTTGTCAGTATCAGTTGATAACTTCAACAGTGAAGTAACAGGAAGAAGTGATGAGAATAAATTCTGACAGTAAGATAGAATAATACTCATCTTTTTCTCCACGATGGTTCACAGATTCAGTCTGCTGTAAAAGACAAATAAAGACAAGAGGAAATAGGTAAGATAAGTTCAACAACTTGAGGTTCACAAAGAAGCTACTGATCCAGACATTTTAGATGATGTCAGAATAAATGAAAACTTATCTTTTGTTAAAGAGAAGGTTCACAGTGCCTCTGTGTCCTGGTCTCCAGTCTGGACTTGTTTCTTCCTCTTTCTAAAGACAGTGACAAAACAGAGACAGTTAATAAACAACTTCAGCAGCAGACGAAATATTGTTTGATTTATTATCCTTTAGAATAATGTTCCTCATCTTTTTATAAAGAGATGGGTTGACACTGATTCAATCTCTCTAAAGACAAATAAAGACAAGAGGAAATAAGTGATAAGTTTCAGCAACAGGTTCTAGAGAAACTACTGATCCACTATCACAGAGTAAATATTGACTTATCTTTATTAATGAGATGGTTCACAGTGAATGTTGTCTCTCTGCTGGTCCTCTCTTCTTCTCTTTTCACTCTCAGGTTGTTTCCTCAAGTCTCTGAAAATGATTTGTCAGAGTAACGATTATCTTCAACAGTGAAGTAACAGGAAGAAGTGATGAGAAGAATAATAATAACATACCTGTCTTTTATAAAAGGTTGACGATGGGGCTGTCTCACATCGTCTCTCAAATGTCATACGTCTCTTTTCTCCTGTAAGCACAAACAGCTGATGAGTAAGGAAACAAACTTAGCTTCAGGTATTTGTGTATTTTCTACATCATAAATGCAATATACTGACTCACAGATTCTCTCTGTTTCCATCTTTCACAAACAGATGAGTGTTTATACTGCTGCTGGCTCCAGGTAGATGTTAAGTTCCTTCAGAGTTGTCCTAAGGAGGCTCAGCTCTCAAGTTCTACTCTGTAGCTTAGCTGAGGTTTTCGCCGTGTCACACAGGTCAGCTCCAGAAATAAAGAAAGGTGCGTGAAGCACCGATTGCAGGATGCACTAGAAACGCAACCTGTGCTCCACAGCCACGATCAACAAACTATTTACATATTTACAGTTTACTCCTCCAGTCAAATGGGCCCTAGTGCAGATGCTGCAGAGAGCCACCTCCTACACTCAACTCTGAGGAGTAAAAATAACTTCAGCTATCCCATCACAGTCTGGCGTTTGCTCGGTGGAAGCAGAGTGATGCTGCTGCTGCTCTTGTCTCTTTCACAGGGTCGTTTCCTCCTCTTCCTCTTCTTCCCTTAAATATTGACACTGTCTGGACTCCTTAGGAAAGTGACAGAGGACTGACATGATGGTCTGTCACGTCTGCTCCGTAGTCAGTCCTCCTCAGCCGGTTCATCTTCTCGCTCGTCAGAGTAAATTACAGGTGAGATGACTCCTGATCACGGTCCTGCCGCCCGACCTCCAGGCGTTGGATCTCGCGGCTCCTGTGGTGATACCACAACGCTCCCAGCTCCATCTGCACTCAGGATGAACTGGGAACAGTAGAGATGGAGGAGCAGGCTGGACCTGCAGGAGGCACCATCATTCCTACTGATCCCTTCCGTCAGAGGAGGCGGTCACAGTGTTCTCCCCCTGCTCCTGCTCCTGCAATTGAAGGCGTGACCATCTCACAAGCGAAAAAATCCTCTGAATGGAATGGAAAGAGAAAGTCCCTTGGAGCCTGTGATGAGGCTGTGATACAGGCTCAGGATGGACTGCTTCATGGAGTCGATGTTGGTGCTGGTCAGAGGAGCAGGTTCCTCAGTTGGTCACCATCAGCTGAAGGACTGCCGTCCTGGCGAGGCAGAGCAGCTACATGGGAAGAACCAGTCACACTAGATCAGGACTGGACTCATTAAAGCCTGGATTAACAAGTCCGGAGTGTCGGCGGCTTGTCATTCACGAGAGAGGAACACTCACTCACAACCAAAGTCTTATTTAACATTATTCATGTGGTTTCAAGCTCAGCATAGAGAATATGAACTTCTGTTATTAAATGTTACAAATACATGTATGAAACACAACATGACATTAAACTGCTTTCTGTTTGTGCTGAACATTTTGTGATCAGTTCTTGTGTCAGACTCCTGACTCTTCATATAAATGAAATAGTTTAAATATCCTATTACCCTGCGTTTAAGAAACTCTTATCACGTTTGAGGTCACATATATTGAATCCATATTTAAAGCTAATGTTTCTAAACTGTCTGGTGTGTGGACATTTCCAAATTTAACCAACTCTGTTAAAACGGACCACTCCTGACGTCAGACGTGTCCCTAGTTCCTACCACCAACACATAGCGTCGTCTCCGTAGCGCGAGGAACATACACAACTTTCAGCATTCTATGAAAAACGGCGGTCGCCATCTTTGTCCTATATTTTCAATATTTAACTAGAGCGACAATGTCCCCTTCTTCAAAAACAAGTTTTTCCAATCACATGAGAATATTCAGACTTTTCCCTGTGCTCCTCAGTATAAAAATCAAACTATCCCGCAAACCATTTTGCAAAATAAAAAAGTTTAAAAAACCGTTAAATGCAGATAATGTGATGACTGACACTTTTCTGTGGAAAAATCCTCAATATAACAAACAAAATCCAATAACTTGTATAGGCAGGCTATTATATATATTTATCTGTAATTTAATTCATAATTCACTTTCTTTCATTCTCTATTTTAAAACAATATAGAACAAGATATTTCTTTTCCTGTGATGATCCAGCAGAGAGAGATGCCGGTGGTCAGCAGAGTGTTCTCCCGGATGAAAGCAGAGGGAGGCCATGTTCTCACTGCAACTGCTGTTTTCTCTTCCAAGATGTTTAGATGTTTTCTCGATTCCGACTTTTCACTTTTCTAATGAGTTGGAGAGTTTGTCTAATTCTCGGTTCAACTCCTGTTCAGCTCGGGTGCAGAATAAAGTCCGAATTTGGAATCTGGTTTTATAGAACATCTGGACACGTCAGACCTCATCACCATGACTACCTGTCAAACCTCGCTCATATTAGTTTCATGTTTCATTTTAATTGTTTTAGTATAATTAATTAATGAACTAAATAAACTTCAACCTACACACCACTTTCGGTTTGTTTGGAAATGGTTCTGGAAATTATATTTCTTTTTTTTATTGTTTCTTTCTGTTTAAAAAGAAATGGAACTAATAAATATAAATTTAAAAATTAACTTGAGATATTGTTGTGTAATGACAAAAACCACGAGTTATAATAATAATAATTATTATTATTATTATTATTATTATTTGTTGTTATTGTTGTTGTTGTTGTTGTTTTTATTATCATTGATATGTGGAGGGATTTATATTTTAAATAAAGCCTTATTTTATCAAACAGAAATGTATAACTAATTGCTTTTCTGGAATATGAGTGCAGAACTTTCCTTGTGTGTAAACTGAACATTTCTGGGTTTTCCATTGGACTCACTGTACACCAAGCTGGGGTGCGTCTCAAGCAGCAGGTGTATGTTGCTTTGCTGTGAGTGAGTGCGTGAATGGACAGTTTGTTTGCCTAACATTAGCTAGCTAGCTAAACTACAGCGTTCATTTCAGTTGAACTGTCCTTGTGCTTGTAAAACTAAGCGCGGGGCTGGTGACAGAATATTCAGAAAAGTTGTTCATATGATAAAGCGTCTACCTGTCACACCTCACTCATATTAGTTTCATGTTTTCATTTTTGATTTGTTAGTTATAATTAGTTAATGTACTAAATAAATTATTAACTTGTGATTTTATTATGTAAAATCAAACCTACACATTTTTTGGAAGTCCATATTGGAGTCAGCTGCCCTGTGGTCTAATGTTATTTAGCTCAGCACAGAGGTCTAATAGGAGGGAGTCAGTAAAGCTGCTCTGGTAGAACCACCTCTGTTCACATGTTCTGTTCAGACTCAGTTTTCTTTCATATGTTAGGACAGTTCACTTTGTCAGTCTATGGTCTTCTAACTTAATAGTCCTTAGGTGTTGCATCCCTGACTCCAATAGGGACTTCCAAAAAATGTGTAGGTTTGAAATCACATCTTTACAGACATCACAAGGAGTGTGTGATGGAGCCTAGATTAAATGTACACTCTACAGTACACCTGACATGACATGTTGACTTGTAGATTCAACTGTGATTCACTGACTCAGTTTTATCCCCAACTTATAATAATTCTTATTGTTGAACATTTTAGGTTTGATTTTAGAAAAGGGTCCACTCGTGTCTTTACTGCAGCTGGTGGTGGTCTCCAGTCACAGGTGTAGTCGTGTGCTGGGAGTCCACTCACAGTCACTCACTTTTGATGGTTCTGATTTATGTGGTTGGCTTCACAGCTGTGGTACAACTCTCTGTCCTTTTTTCCCTTTTCTTAAAAAAAAAACCAAAAAACAAACTAATATTAATAATAACCTTGAAGCGGACAAAGAAGATGAGATGTTTTTAAAGGGGGCATCTCACTTTCATCATCACATTTTCTAGTTTCATTTTCAGGTATGCTCGTCCGCGCGGGGCGGGCGCAGGTCAGGGAACACACGGAGCAGGAGCAGAGAGAAGGTGTTGATCGAGCTGATGAAGATGTGAAAGTTTCTCCGGTCAGAAGAAACTGGTGAGTTGTTTCCATGTTGCACATTTCACGTTAAACTGACCGAACTGTGAGCGAATGGAGACGTGTGAAGAGACGGAAGAGACGGAGAGGCTCAGTGAACACAGACTGCTCGGTCTTTGACCCAGGAAACACTGCGCTTCCTCTTACAATGATATAACCAGTATGCAAATACTGTTCATAAACACCGTATACAAATGTTAAGCTGATGGATATTTCTGTCCAAACTGAGAACACGTGGCACAGTAGAGTAACTTACATTGAGCCGAAAATACTTAAAATAGCAGAATGTTGACTGTCAATTCTAGTTGTAACATTCAAGATACAGTGAACCTCAGCACAGCATACACAGCAAGGATACTAGGTGCCCTATCCTACAAACCAAGCAGTGGAATCCAACCCAGGTTACAAACAAAAGTAGGTTTAAGTTCACAGCAGTAAATCACAGTAATTTCAACCATTTTCAGTGTATATCATATAAGATCACACTAGAAATACTACTACAAACTATATGCTTGAATGAGACGATATAAAACAATATGAGATGATTTTTTGTCACTACTATCCTCTGACTCATTTATTAGTGATGGAGAAACTTTGCAGCCAAACAACTGAGGACTCTGGGTGGCAGTTAACACTGTGTTCACTATTGTGACACACAGTGGTAGAAATAATAAAGAGCAGCCAAATCACAAACAGTCTTATGCTGCCTCCTCAATGTGAATATTCCTGACATGTTGCAACACTTTGTGCTACAGCTGAATCCAATTAGGATTCTTACATCTCTTTCTACTTTGTCATAAACTGTAGTTATTTATTATCAGCTGATAGAAAGAAAAATGACAACAAACTGACACTAAACGGTTTGTGTCTTTTTCAGTCATGGGGTGTTGCTCCTATGTAGGAAGATGGTGGCTGTTTTACATGTCTGTGCCCATAGCCCCATTGTCTGATGATCCACTGATGGCTGTAGGATATTTGGAGTTTCAAATAGAAGCTGTTTATTGATATTATTTCATGTTATAATATTACATTTTTTACATGCCATTTATTTATTACACTGAACAGTATGACTTTCAATAATGTACAGTTACAGTACAGAACCACAAGAACCAGGGATTTTGAGTCTTAATACAGTTTTCAATTTTGTGAATCTTTGAATTCTCCCCACCCCCATTCAGAAGTTTCTAAACTCGCCCTTGATAATTGTTATTGTGTGTGTGTCTCCAGTTTTACAGGTTAACCTCTCAAATTAGAAAAGATGAGTGATTTGGAGAAAGGGAAGAACAGAGCAGAGTCTCCATCATCCGGCTCTGTGTCTATGAAGAATGACTGGTCCGAAGACGATCCTCTAGACTTCAGTAATGAACCTAAGTAAGACAGTTTCTATTGTATGTAGAACAGATTAAATATGGGTAGGGTGGGGGTTTGATGACTTTTCACCCAGTCTATATACTGAATCTGAATCTTAGAGTCTAATCCCTTTTCTAATCTAAACAGTTTTAACTTTCAGTTGATACTCAGAGGCTGAACTGAGTCGGCTGTGAAGTCAGAAGAAGTGCAGTCTCTTAATACCACTTTCTACCTAAAGAGACAGTAGTATGTGATATAGGTGGACACACCAACATATTTCTTTGTTTGAAATATGAATTCAACAGTTGGCCAGTTCTTAATTATTGCCCCTTTTAAAGTTTCTGTAGTGGCAATCCTCCCCTTGGTGAACAGCCCCCAGTAGAGCAGAGCTCAGGTATATGTGTTCTGTTTTAAGCTGAGTTGGCAAATCTTCTTTTGTTGGACAGCTTTTTATACAAACTCTGTCAACATTTGGCCATTTGGCACAGAGACTCTTTTTGTTCTTTCTCCCTCATCTGCCACAGTTGTGTGTGAAAACAGTCAACAGTCAACTGTACGACACTTTCAAACTCCAAACCTCTCCATCCCTGTCAGGATGCATAATGGTTGCTCTCTGGAGAGCATTGGCTATGACTAGAGCAGCCTCCACGATTCTAGGCAGTAACTCACCTCATGCTTTGCTCCATAGCAGATCCATTAGTGGCTTGGGATCTGTTTTCAGTGTGAACAGACAAACCCACAAGATGGCAGCAGCCAGCTGGGCTGTCAAGGATGTTGATTCTGATGGTTTTCATAGATTGAGTCTTCATGTAACACAGTATACTGGATTCCCGATGGAGTAACCACATGCAGAATGAATCGGCCCAAATATTTAACACTCTGATTATAAAATGTAAAAAAAAACAAAAAAACATGACATACCCTAATGAAGTTTTTTCAAAGGTCAACCTCACAACTTTTTCACAACTTTTTTGGCCTCTTGAACATGATGTCTCAGTAATGCCTTGAGGGAATTTCTGTTGGCACAATCATTTACTCTGAGGCATGCAATTGTAGTGGGTTTTTGGAAAGGTGATAAAACAGATGCAATCATACACCTATTTAAATGTTGAGTAACTCTGTAATTACAGTCCCATGAACACACCTTAACCATTTGGAGAACTTCAAAGCTTCTCAGGCCTGACATGTCTAGTTACAATTGCTAAGCTTTGATCCCTTGCCGTTCTGGAGAGGGGATCAGCAAATGGTCAGTAAGTGACTTGCTATCTGAATATTGAGCCAGTGTTTTTAAAATGTTTTTGCTAAAATAATGTGTGAAAGCTTTTTAATGTAAAACATAAAGCATTTATGTCCACAGAGAGAGGACGAGGAGTGGTGTTTCTGTGGAGCAGCAGCTGTCCTGTCGTGCTTTGTGTCAGGATGTCCTAAAGGATCCAGTCCCTACCAGCTGTGGACACTGGTTCTGCAGACAATGCATCACCTCATACTGGGACCACTCTGGTTCATCAGGAGACTCCTCCTGTCCTCAGTGTGGACAAAGATCCAGAACAAGACCTGGACTGCAGACAGCCAGTCAGACTAGCACTGTACAAAGTAAGATTGAACATCTGTCCCCTGATGTCATCATTCCTGAATACACAACCTTAACAGAGTCATTTGTTAAGGCCAATTATATTTCTGTTTTGAATCAAGTGTACCCTACATCGTACCCTACACCTTAGCTTGACGTGCACCTCCCCAGAAATGTAACCACACAGTGTGGCAAGAATGCAACACCTGTGACTGGTTTTAGTTTACGTCACCATTGTTTGAAGTACATGAAGAAACTCAACACAGGGGCTGTCTCACCAGTGTTGCTTTTACTTCCTGTCTTTGTCCTGTTTCCCTCCATTTTTCTGCCCTCACCTGTATCCAGTGAGTAATCACCCTCCCAAGTGGTTTGAGTCTTGTTGCATACCCGTGTGTTCCCATTTCCTCCGGTGTGCTCCTGTGTTCCCCTGTGTTTTTGGACTTCTTTGTTTTTGGGTTTTAATGGACGTCTTTGAGTTTTGGAGCTTTTTCCTGTGCCTGACCAGCCAGTGAGATTTTGTTTGTGCTTTGGTTTGGTTTTTGTTTGAATAAATTCCTTTTACTGTCTGCATTTGGGTCCTCGTCCCTGTGTCCTCGCCCCAATTCGTGACAGGTACTCCGGCTTCCTTTCACAGTCCAAAGACATGCAGGTTAATTGGTGACTCTAAATGAGTGTGAATGGTTGTTTGTCTGTCTGTCTTGAAAATAATAATCATCATCACAATCAGATTCTCTTTCTTTGACATTGTTTCTTGTCTTTCAGCAGATAGTGGTCTGCAGGAGGTTTTAGATGACCATAGGATCATTCTGAGGAGGAGATGTGAACGTGTGACTGAAGGAACTGATGGAACAGGAAGTACAACCCTCCTCAACAGGATCTACACTGAGCTCCACATTACAGAGGGACAGAGTAAAGAGGTTAATACCCAACATGAGGTGAGGCAGCTTGAGAGAGCTTCCAAGATGGAGACCCTCCATGACACTCCGATCAAGTGCCACGACATCTTTAAAGCCTTACCTGACCAACAGAAACACATCAGAGTCGTTCTGACCAACGGTGTTGCTGGCGTTGGAAAAACCTTCTCAGTGCAGAAGTTCACTCTGGACTGGGCAGTGGGCTTGGAAAACCAAGATGTCAGTCTGCTGATTCTGCTTTCGTTCAGGGAGCTGAACCTGATCAGAGATGAGAAGTACAGTCTTCTCATGCTGCTCCATGTTTTCCATCCAACATTACAGAAGGTCACAGCAGAGAAACTGGCTGTCTGTAAAGTTCTGTTCATCTTTGATGGCCTGGATGAAAGCAGACTTTCACTGGATTTCAACAACACAAAGGTTGTGTCTGATGTCACACAGAAGTCATCAGTCAACATGCTGCTGACAAACCTCATCCAGGGGAATCTGCTTCCCTCAGCTCTCATTTGGATAACTTCCCGACCTGCAGCAGCCAATCAGATCCCTCCTTCATGTGTTGACAGGGTAACAGAAGTACGAGGCTTCACTGATACCCAGAAGGAGGAGTACTTCAGGAGGAGATCCAGTGATGAAGAGCTATCCAGCAGAACTATCTCACACGTCAAGACATCCAGGAGCCTCCACATTATGTGTCACATCCCAGTCTTCTGCTGGATCACTGCTACAGTTCTGGAGCGCATGTTGACTACAGACCAGAAAGAAGAACTGCCCAAGACAATGACTGATCTCTACTCACACTTCCTGTTGACTCAGACAAAGAGGAAGAAGAACAAGTATGATGAGGGACATGAGATGAGTCCACAGGAGCTGACAGAGGCTGACAGGGAAGGTCTTCTAAAGCTGGGGAGGCTGGCATTTGAACATCTGGAGAAAGGAAACATCATGTTCTACCAAAAAGACCTGAAGCAGTGTGGTCTTGATGTCAAAGAGGCCTCGGTGTACTCAGGAGTTTGTACAGAGATCTTCAAAAGAGAGAGTGTGATCTTCCAGAAAACAGTCTACTGCTTTGTTCATCTGAGCATTCAGGAGTTTCTGGCTGCAGTCTACATGTTCCACTGTTTCACCAACAGGAAGACAAAGGTACTGAAGAAGTTTCTGGGGAAAAAATATAAACACAGAGACTCAAACCCAAAGTCTTTTCTCATGAAGATTAGTGAGTATTTTGTAAATTATCCATCTCTGGATGTCTTCCTGATGGGAGTAATGGAGAAGTCCCTTGAAAGTCAATATGGCCACCTGGACCTGTTTGTTCGCTTCCTTCATGGCCTCTCTCTGGAATCCAACCAGAGACTCTTAGGAGGCCTGCTGGGTCAAACAGAGAACAGTCCAGAAATCATCCAGAAAGCCATCAACAACCTAAAGGAGATGACCATGTCCAGTATCTCTCCTGACAGAAGCATCAACATCTTCCACTGTCTGATGGAGATGAACGACCTCTCAGTTCATCAGGAGATTCAAGAGTTCCTGAAGTCAGAGAACAGATCAGAGAAGAAACTCTCCGAGATCCAGTGCTCAGCTCTGGCCTACATGTTGCAGATGTCAGAGGAGGTTCTGGATAAGTTTGAGCTGAGGGAGTACAAGACATCAGAGGAGGGACGACAGAGACTGATTCCAGCTGTGAGGAACTGTAGAAAGGCTCAGTAAGTCCAGACATGATCTTTAACATTATTCATGTTTCTGCCTGCAGCCATGTGGTGGTGTGTAAGATTGCAAACCGTCATCCAAATGATGACAAAATATTGCTGTAAACCGTGTATTTTGCACAGAGTTCACACCAGACTTTTTTTTGACCACCAGTATGTCCATTAATATTCAAGAATTCCAGCCATGTAGAACAACTACTGGACATATGTGTGTTTTAAATAGCCATAACAGCCTACATTTAACAACAACAAAGCACAAACATTATGATCCAACAAATGTCAGTAGTAGTCAGCACAACTGAATTCCTGAAGGGATGTGGGAGAGGAAAGAGGAGTAGGTGGATTTTTCAGTTTGTTGTGATTGCTACTGTGAAGTTAATAAAAACAGTGGTTTTGTTTATTTGTAATTATTGTTAGATTCTACATTTATGTGTTCATGTTCTATGTTGTTTTGATCAATTTAATGTTTTTTTTAACTGTCTAATATGACAGTACTACAGGAGTGCAGCTAAGGGCTTAAGAGGTTGTGGTTAGAGTTTTTGTGATGAGCAGAATTTTCTGACAACAGACAGCAGTATTTTACAGTGAGAAGTAAATGAAGCATTAAAGCATTAATGTGGAGGTTCTACAAGGTGTTTTGTAAAGTTTTTACAAGACCTGTATCATCCTCCAAAGATGACTGATGTCATAATGGGCATGGAGGATGTTAGAGAACACCTCACCCCCTTTTAAATCAAATGAAACAAAAACCAATTGCTCACATGAAAGATGCTACTTTATACTGTGTAATTCTCAACACTGAAGTGAGTGTGAAGAATCAGCTGAACAGCAGCCCCTGTGGTAACAACAAACACTTATGGGATAATGGTTAATGCTGAAACATTATGTAACAGCTGCACAAGTAGAGAAAAGTCATCAAATGAGTGAAGTTACTCAGTAATGTAATTTACCAACATTATTGCTTTAAAGTCTGCAGACTACTACAGGTCAAACACAATAAGTAAAGATGAGTTGAACCACAGATGTGAGGAGCAGATGTTGATCATGTTTTGTCATCATATGTAATTAAGTGTATTTTTATTTCAATTTAAATCTGATTTTATCCTGACACATTTTGTATTTTCTCTAATCACAGACTTGTTCGTTGTGGGCTCTCAAACACTGACTGTGAAGTTGTGGCCTTAGCTCTGAAGTCCAATCCCTCCCATCTGACAGAACTGGACCTGAGTGTAAACAAAAAACTGCAGGATTCAGGACTGAAGATACTGTCCTCTGGACTCAAGAGTCTAAAACTGTAGACTAGAGACTCTGGGGTCAGTTCACTGACTAGAGCTGTTTTTTTTGTATTCATTCAATTCAAATCTTTACCGTTTTTCATTGGTTTGTACATTTTAGTGATTTCTGTGTGAATTTAAAAGCAGCTAATGAAGAGAAAAGTCTGTTGCATCTCTCTGTTGTAATTACTACAAAAAGAAGGTGAGACCAGTCACATGTTTGTGATTTAGAGCAGTAGAGAAGTTATATAATAAGAAACTTGATGAAAATCTAAATGCAACACCAACTCACAGATCTTCTGGTACCACTGCTCATTTGAACCTGACAAAAACTGCATCAGTTTTTATCAAAGAAATACTGCACCAAGCTAAAGTCACAGAGGTGATGGTGATGACACCATCAAATCTGAGATGTCTGGAAGAATGATTTGATTATTTATCCAGTCATTTTCTCTTTCCCATGTAGGGGATTTTGTAGATGCAGCGGTTTATTCATTGGCTATCAGCTATTACTACAAAAATATTTATACCACTGGCATCTCTGTTGCCTTTACTCTCCACATCTTTTCTAGCTCCTCTTTCAGCCAGAGGTATTTTTTGAGCTTCTTGTGTTCCTTCCTCTTGATGTTGCTGCGGCTTCATATGCTGTTTGTCGACCAACACGAGGTCTTGTTGGTTAGCCATCACCAGGTTGTCAGTCTGGATCTGGAAGTCCCACAGGATCTTAGCTTCATCATTCTCAACAATCTTAGGAGCTATCTTCCATTCTGACCATGAGACTTCCTGCCCATACTCAGTGCAGATGTTTCTGTACACCATGCCAGCTGCTTGCTCATAGCGTTCCTGCATCCTACACCCTGCTGTTATGTGCTGAACTGTTCAGGGCCAGCTTTCCACAGTCTGCACCTGGGGTCCTTATGGTAGTTCAACCTCTTCAGTTCTGATCACCCTCCCTCTCTTTGATACCATCTGACTACATTTATCAAGTCCGAATGACAGTTCAACCTCTTCAGTTCTGATCACGTTCCTTCTCTTTGATACCATCTTGCTACTTTTACTTTTTACTACTTACTGAATGACATTCCGATGCTGTTGCTGTAGATCCTGATGATGTGATCAGCGAGTCAGTGTCCCACTCATTCCTTGCATACAGCTTAATGTCATCCATATAAAGGAGGTGACTGCTGGTTGCACCACTTTAGAACCAATGTCCATAGCCATTCTTTGTGATGATCTGACTGAGGGGGTTCAGGCCTATGCAGAATAGCAGCAGGGATAGTGCATCACCGTGGTATATGCTGCACTTGATAGTAACTTCTGCAGTTAGCTTTGAGTTGGCCCCCAGAGTTGTTTATCACAGCCCCATTGTGTTCTTGATGAAGGATTTTTGTGTCCTGTTGATGTTGTAAATTTTGTAGCATTCCACTATCCCTGTGTGTGGCATTGAGTCAAAGGCTTTCTTGTAGTCAATCCAGGCGGTGCACAGGTTGGTCTGCCTGGTCTTGCAGTTCCGAGTGACTGCTCTGTTGACCAGTAGCTGGTGTCTGGCTTCCCTGGTATTACTATAAATTCCTTTGTGGGCCCTGCTCACGTATTGAGCCATGTGCCTATTCATCTTAGCCACTATGATGCCTGACAGGAGCTTCCATGTTATGCAGATGCATGTGATTGGCCTGTAGTTGGATGGTACCGCTCCCCTCAGAGGATCCTTAATGATCAGGATTCTTGGTCCTTGGGTGGACCACTCTGGGTGCATCCCATTCTTCAGCAGCTGGTTTATTTGTGCTGCTAGGCATTCAGGGAGTGCCGTTAGTTTCTCCAGCTAGTAGGTGTGGATCATGTCAGGGCCTGGTGCTGTTCAGCTCTTCATGCCTAAAACTCTTTCTTGGATGTCTGCCATTGTGATGGTTACTGGATCCTGTTCTGGGAGATTGCTGCCAATGAGCATCCTGTTTATTCCCCCAGCTTCTGCTTCTCTTTTGTATCTCTTCAAGCAGGTAGCCAGAACTGTGAGTCTTGGCAGTCTCCAGTGCCTCAGGAATGGACAGTTTGTTGTACTGCTTAGTTAGCCCTTCTTCATCACACCTTTCTGTAACTCTGAGAGCTGACTAACTTCTTGCCTCTTTGCCTCTAGCCTCCTCCTCCATGGAGGGAGGATATCCTCTATGGGGGTGTTCATCTTGTAGGATAATTAATAAATACAAACAAAATTATCCTATCAGCAGTTTGTAAAGTTAGCGTTGAGGTTGGCAACAATCACTATTGTACAACACTAATCAGACCAGCAAAATATTTAAAAGTTTTTATTTGATAGATACCAAAGGTATGGTAACACAATATCTTACCTAATCTAGGAGCAATATATACAGTTGTGTGCATGGGAAAACAAACAATGGCAAGATGGCTGATCCAAAATGGCTGCTTTGTCCTACCTGTGTGGCTTCAGTGTTGTTGTTGAGTGGGCTCTCAGATGAAGCTTCCTAAAAAAAACAGTTGGATCAGCCACTGTAGCTTTACCTGAGCAACTACACTGTAGATATAAGACTGGGTCAAGCTGCTGAGTATTTAGTCTGTGCTTGGCTGAGGGTTGGATTTAAAAGCAGCTTAACAGTGTGTTCAGTCAGTTCAAAGATTCTTTAGATCAGGGTTAGAGAATGGTCTTTCCTGTCCCAGGCCCCAGCAGATTCATGATGACACGGTCTTATACCCACTGCGAGGCCCCGTGATCGTTCAAAATATCATTTAACATGAACACTGGTTACCAACTGTAACACATTTATCTGTGTATTGATAAGTGACAAGTTATTGTTCACAACAACGCTTTTCATGTCAGCATTGCTGAATCATTTGAAACCTTAGACTTTTAGAGTGCCAAGACAGATTGATAGTCTGCACCAGAAACATATTTATCAGATTTTAAAAGTTTATCTTAATAAAATACATACGTGTCCATCTGCACATCAAATAGTTTTGGTGGCATTATTTTTTACTCATGTCCAGACTGTCTGTGAAGCAGTCTGCTTATAACCTGATTCCAGTGTTGGTGTGTAAAAATGACTTTTAAGCAACTAAATAGTTCTCTAGTTTAAGACTTGATTGAGGTCAGCAGCATGTTATGAATCAGTGTTGACATGAATAGGTGTATGAATGTTGTGCTGACATTTAGATGATATCTGTAGAAGGCTGACATTATGATGATCCACAATAACAGGACAGAGTCACTCTATTCATTTTAGGGAAAAGCTGATTCATCAGGACATTTCTGATTAGATTATCAATGATTTTATCTCCATGATTATTCTTTATTCAGACTGATGAACTGCAGTTTGTCAGAGATCAGCTGTCATTGTCATCATATTCTATTCTTTTGTTCAGACGGTAGACTGCAGTTTGTCGAGATCAGCTGTATCTCTGGCCTCAGCTCCCGAAATTCCAATCCCTCACTCCAAGAGATGGATACAAACCCGCTTGGCCTCACGGTTAAGATGAAGGAGCTGTGTGATCTTGTGGAGAGTCTAGACTGTCGACTGGAGACTCTAAGGTCAGTAGCTGAAGTTGATCCACGCTGTTTTTCGTCTGTACTGTCCTAAACACAGTTTGTATCAGAGCAAAGATCCAGTGTTTCCTGTAAAGCCTCAACCTTCTCAGTGGCTACTTTCCTCAGTGAAGCTGTGAGAGGAGAATCATAACAAGTTTCAGGATTTGACAGAAAGACAGAGCGAGAGAGAGAGAGAACAGTCAGCCAATCAGATATCAGTCTTCGGAAATAGATCAGGAAGTCTGTCTCGTGATGCCAGATGAATGTCAGTCAGCTAAGTTTGGGCTTAAGTCCAGTTTTTCCGTCCAACACTGGCTCACTTTATGGCATGGTAGATCACCCACAACCTAATAATCTGTACTGCACAGGTAATCTGCTCTGAAGTAGGATCAATTCAAGGCATTACATCACAAGAGAAAGCTGCACAAATACCTGACTGCACTGAGAATGCGTGAAGAGCAGAGCACCTTCCAGTGGAGTTTAGAACAAGTGGTCTCTGAGGACAGTCCCTCTGAATTGTGGTGACGTATCTTTTATTCATGCAATTCATCAGGGGTTAAATTATGCTGCGGTTGTCTAGGGCTCAGCCCTGTCACAAACACCTACGCTCTCAGAGGTCATCAGGCATACCCTGATTAATTCCAGTGGGCTGCTGCATCAGTACATTGGTGCACCATCAAAACATCCATAAAGATTTACAGGCCTTCTCTGTGTGCCTGGCATTCAGGATTCATATTGCTGCATGCTGCATCTGTGTTCAGGTGCCAAAAAGTAATTATCTGCTTCTTATCTGATTCTTTTTATTTTCAGCCATTCTGTTGTAGATTTGCTGGTGTGCTTGGGATCATTGTCCTGTTGCATAACCCAATTTCAGCTAAGCTTTAGCTGTCGGACAGATGGCCTTACATTTGACTCTAGAATACTTTGGTATACAGAGGAGTTCATTATCATCTCAGTGACTGCAAGATGCCCAGGTCCTGTGGCTGCAAAACAAGCCCTAAATATCAGGCGTCCACCACCCTGCTTGACAGTTGGTATGAGGTGTTTGTGCTGATATGCTGTGTTTGGTTTTCACCAAACGTGGCGCAGTGCATTATGGCCATACATCTCCACTTTGGTCTCGTCTGTCCAAAGGACATTGTTCCAGAAGTTTGTTTAGATGCAACTTTGCAAACCTATGTCGTCCTGCCATGTTTTTTTTAGAGAAACAAGCTATACTTGTTTTTGTTTTTAAAAAAAACAAACATTTAACATGCTAACTGAGGCCTGTACAGTCTGAGACATTTCACTGAACTTTGCACGGTATGACCTTGGGGTGAAATTACTGGGACGTCCACTCTTGGGAAGATCGGCATCTGTCTTGAATGTTTTCTACTTGAAAATAATCTTTCTCACCATAGAAGGATGGACTTCATATTGTTTGTAAATTATAACCGTTCCCAGATTGATGGGCAGCAGCAGTTGCTTCTCCAAGATCACTGCTGATGTCTTTCCTCCTTTGCAATGTGTTAACACACACCTGAATGCTCCAGACCAGCAACCTGCCAAAACTTCTGCTTTTATAGTGGTGCTCACACTGATGATGATCAATTAATCAAGGGCATCGGATTAGAAGCACATGGCTGTCAGTTATCCTCTGAATTTCTATGGAAGCAGTAAGTGTGTACTTAATTTTTCACACTCTACTTCTGCATTTTGGCCTATTTTTTGTTAAATAAGAAATGGCACAGTGTAATATGTCATGTGCTGTTGTTCATCTGAGGTTGTATTTACCCTAATTTTAAGATGATGATTTTTTATTATGTCCTGACACATAAACCATACAATTCAAAGAGGCTGTTCTTTCTTTTTCACGACTGTATTTCTAAAGCAGCAATACAACCCATAAGGGACAGTTTTTCACCTGCTAAAAAGTGACAACATCTGTCTTGTGACTGAAAGGTTATTTATGCCTCAAAATGACCTGATTTCATTGCTTGTATGGCAACAACGAGAAGCAAGTGACATTTTCAGTTTATGTTACATTGTATTTTTATTCTCTCAGTGTTAAAAACATTCTGATATTTGATACAGATATACAGGTGAGTCCACTTATAGAAAGATTTTTTTTTATTGTCATCAGCCATAGTTTTGAGCACTGCCAATAGTATCTAGAATGACTTTGATTATCATTTTAGTGTTTAGAGCAGAGAGTTGTCTCACCTTGTTATATTTTCAACCTAACCCTGATCCAGGGTGGGTTACCTGCTTTAGATTCCATCTTGTTGATAATGGATCAGTTAATATTCAGATGGCTGAGACTGATCTGGGATTATCACTGTAAGTTTTAATAAAGTTAACTCAAATAAAACCTGATTATCTTCCACTCACTTTGTTAATGTTTTGGTTGTCTTTGTCCCTGCAGGCTCACCAGAGGGGTGATTAAAGTTTCAAGAGACAAAACACGTAAGTACTGAAACAGTCTCCGTTGATCAATAATAAAATCTGACTATAAAAGGAGCATGTTCTCATTTCATGACAAATGTCGTCGCAAACATTACATAAGCCCGACTCCATCATTGTGTCAATGCAACGGATGTCAGAACTAGGGTTGTCAAAAAAATCGATTCTCAGATACTTATCGATACAAAAAATTAGTATCAGATTAGATATTCATTTGCAACAGTATCGATACCAACAGTGCCGTCTTCGCCTCCTCCAGTTTACACACAACTTCCCACAGCACAGCTGCAGACAGGCAGGCATTTATGGAATTTCGAGAGGTCAGTAAAGCGCCTGTTTCAACATCATTCAAGTATTAAAATCATAAATGTTTACCTGCCTAGCGCACACGGTAAAGTTAGCCGTTAAACTATTAGCGATTAGCCGATGGTCACATTAGCCGTCTGTTAAGTTAACAAGGCAGCGGCTAGCGGCTAAAGCTAATAATGAAACGATAATGTTAATGTGAGAGCCAGCAAACATTATCAGTCCTGTCCGTCTGTAACATTATTAGACAGCGTTAATTACACCAGATAACACAGTTATTTGTGTCTTGAGAAGCGTTGTGTTTCTGTTAAAGTCCCAGCCTGGAGGTGAGAAAAGTTGACCAGCAAATAAACAGCCTTCCCTACCAACTCTATTTGATCAGCAACGAAAATTTGGTGCCAAGTCCCAAAGCACAGAAACTAAACAAGGCTGTAGCTGAGTGCATTTGTATGGACAACCTAACCTCTCAGACAACTTAAAAAATATTGTTGTCTTTTTTATTTTTTATTTTTAAGAGAATCTTAAAGTATTTGTCATATACCTTACAGTTATGTTACTGTTTTTTTTGTCTGTTTGTTTCTTCAGCCTTTATTAACAATCTTTTTTGCCTATTATTTAAAAAAAATCATTTTTGACCCCATGGTATCGAAAATGGTATCAAGTATCAAGTATTTTTTCTAGTATCGGTATCAAGTTTGAAATTTTAGTATCGTGACAGCCCTAGCCAGAACAAGACAGTGATACCAAAAACAAATAACTGCTGACATGGTGGAAAAGCTCAGAATCATTCTCCAGATGTGACTCTAGAGCATTTATACAAAAACAACATGTGGCTGCAGCTTGTGAATTTCACTGAATAAACAGCTACAAACAGCTAGCATATCCATATTGTAGACTTAGCGGACTCAATGCCAGACATTTAGACATGTCCACTTAGGTTGATACACAGCCACCAGAAAACCAGGATCATCTGAGAGGAAGGTGATGACAGGAGGCTGATGAGAAGGGATAACAGCAGTAAATGCTGATTTCTGACTTCTGCTATGTATCCTCTCCTCCCATCAGGTGTCTCTGATGTCAGACTGGACCCAAACACAGCAGATGCAAAGCCAAATATGTCTCTGGCTGACACAAAGAAGATGGATGCATCTGTGGATGATGAAAAGAAGCCGGATATGTCTGAGGACAACGCAAAGCCGGATGTGTCTGAAGATGAAGCAAAGAAGCCTGCTGTGTCTGGGGACGACACCAAGAGGCTGAATGTGTCTGTGGATGATGTAAAGAAGCCTATGTTTGAGCACGATGTGAAGCCAGATGCATCAGTGGCTGAAACAAAGAAACCTGATGTGTCTGAGGATGACACAAAGCTGATGAAGGTGAGAGAAGAACCACTGTGTTTTGATATTCCATGCAGATTAAAGGGCTCAACACACAGCAGGCAATGAAAAACAAACATTCAACCAATTCAACAAATATCTGCTATAGCTGAGAATGTCTCAACCACTTTGCATAGGTGGATCAGAAAACTGAAATATCAGATTTTTGCATTGTGTGTTATGCAAGGGGTTTCTGAACTGTTTTACAATTAAAAAAGAACCATTCATTTCCTTAAGACAAGCGGACACTTGGCCAGATTCAGCCCAGTTTACCCTTACTTTGTCAAGTAGTAATTTTAGAATCTGAACAAATATCTCTCAGTGTGAAGTCACGATGCCTGACCAATCACCTGAGCCATCAACAGTCTGGTTTCAGATGAATGACTGTATTTATGGTACGTCAGAAATTTTGCTCTTGTGTCTGCTGTTTGAACAGTTCTACAGTCTAACAGTGGCTGCTATCAGAATATCTGTTATTAATTGTGGTGAGATTATTTTAAAATGCACTAGTATTTCCTCCAAAGTTACTGTGTTGTTAGTATGAAAATCCCTCTTTGTGCTTCTCCCTCCACCCCAGTTCTGCAAGGAAATTCTTTACAGGAAAACACAAAGGGGGAATTTGGTTTTTAACAGTCTGTAACTTTGGAAAATATCCACTTAATTTGTGGATCTCTTCATACTGCTAAGCCAGTTTTTCTAACTATTATATTTACTACTCACTTTTATGTTATGTGGCACCAGCTACCTTAACACAATTGGAGCTAGAAACATCCTCTTCCTTATTGTTAAGCAGATGTTTGCCATTACCTTTTTTTCAAGACTTTTGTAAATTATGAAGCTTTTTTTAATTCAAGTCACCCTTTGAGATGTTAAAATCTGTAGCATTTTTCTGGTTTTATGTCATAATCCTCGGTCGACTTTTTCTCTCTAAGCTGTACATAGTGCTTCAGTTAAGTCTGGACTGTGTAACAATATTTGGTTGCAAGTTGGTTATTTCTTGTAAAATAATGGATGTTCTTTCTTTCTGAATCCCAGCCTCCATCAAGCTTCACACCTGAACTACAAATGGAATCTAGACAAGTCTCATACAGGTAAAACAACTTAACACTTATTATTATTATTAGTAGTAGTAGTAGTAGTATTAGTAGTAGTATTTATTCCATACCTTTTTATCTTATCTTGTTTGAGGATGCTTCTGGAACTTGTGAATTTCCCCTGCGGATTAATAAAGTATCTATCTATCTATCTATCTATCTATATCTATCTATCTATCTATCTATCTATCTATCTATCTATCTGTCACTGCTTTTAAGCAAAGTAGCTCCTTCTTCCCCCCACATCTTTCCTCTTTGTAGCTACAGCAGTCTGCTGGTGTGCTCTCTGATGGTTTAGTGGTCTTAGGGATGACTCTTGTCCTCCTCCTCTGCCTTTGTTGGTTCTTCCTGCTTCCCTTAATTCACCCACGTTTCCCTCCCCTGTGTGTTTTCTATGCTTTTACACAGCCTTTTCAAGGCGGAAAAAAAGAAATGGAGGTAGAAAGGCCACCTTAAAGCCAATATTGGATGAGCTGAATTGATGTCTGTAAAAGGGAGAGCCAGCATGGCAGAAAACAGACACTGACTGATGCGACATCAGTTTCTGATGATGACAGCACAGCTGGATCAGCTGTCAGTCGGCTATTACAGCTCTGTCACGTCATTTGATAGGTTGGACTTTGTATTTACACATACATGCACAGTTCAACAATAAAGACACTGACCAGCCTTTCAAAGGCCTTGTCTAAACAGTCTTCCTACGGCATATTCAGGTTCAGCATCATGATTTGTCTGGTGAATTCAGACCAGAGAATGATGTCTGATCTCAGGGTGGAAGAGGAACTTTACCTGTCTCTCCAGGTCTGCAGTCAGTCTCTTCCAGAGGACACAAGTCCAGCAGATCACCTCTGTGGTGTGGTTTGTGTCTTAGCTCTAATAAAGATGAAGCTGTGCTTGAAATGGTCAGGATTTGATCATGTTGCCAGCGGTATATCGCCTCCACCACTGGGTGGCACAGTGGTCTCTAAATTTCCAGTTGGTGTGAATGTGAGTGTGAATGGTTGGTTGTCTATATCTGTAAGCCCTGTGATGGCACCATGGAGCATTTTTTTCATATGTGACTCTTCATTTTGTTTGTGTCATGCATGAGCACAAGGACTCATATGTACATGGGTTATAAACAGTCCTGCTAATGGTTTCACATTGTTCCACTGATCTACAGGTGATGGTAACAATGCAGGACTTAAGATACCCGAAGTTTCCCGAAGGTTGATTGTTATGGGAGGATGGGTTGGGGGAGTACTGATCAACACACTTGCAGGGTTATCATCAGCAGCAGAGAGCAGAGTCAGCACCGCCAGATTGCATGCGTTAAGCCAACAACAAGAAAATGCTTATATTTTGGTCTGACTTTCACACGTTTGGGGTCAGCATCTGCCCACCCATGATTTCACAGAGACTTATAACACTTGTAGGAACTTTTGTTGCACTTACCATAGAGACTTGTAACAACTTTGGCTCGTGTGTGTATGGAGGAGCCATACAGGTACAGGTGCACATGACACAGGAGAGAGACCATGAATGAGACGCAATAGACTCTCACACTGACCTCAAATGAAACGAGTGCGCATAAATTGGTTAAATAACATAATAAAGTATTTATTTTTATTATTTTTTATTTGGTATCTTGGCAGGGCAGGGGCTCACATTGGTGGGGCGGGCCACCCTGCCAAAACAATGGTGGGGGAAATACTGGATACCTAGGAAAGGCTCAGGACTGCCATCCTTAGTGAGGATCAACTGGCTTCTCCAAATGTTGTGTAGTAAACTTCAAATTGGCTTCTTCATGCTTTTTCTTCAGTAACAAAGTCCTCCGGGATGACCATGCATTGAGACCGTGGTGGTGGAGTGCATTGCCTATTGTGACAACTAAACCTGCTGCTTCTAGGTCTGGAGCTCTTTTCCAGTGGTCCTTGGCTATTTCACTACTCTGCTGACTAAATTTTTGACTGCTTGTTTGGAAATCTTAAAAGGAGCTCCTGTATGTGGTCGGTTGATGGTGGAGTGATGTTCCTTCCACTTAGGGATAAAGGCCCAAATGGTGCCCACTGGAACATCTTGTTGTGAAGGGGTTGGTAACAAATAATTTTTCAAAACTTACCTTCAGGCGGTGGGTGACCCCTCTAGTACTAACCTAGGGTTAGGGTTAACCCTAACCCTAACCCTAACCCTAACCCTAACCCTAACCCTAACCCTAACTGATTCTAATTAGCACAGGTAGGAGAACTAATCTTGTCTTTCCACTGTATTGCACTAATGTTTTTATGGATTGAAATGTTAGGTATTAGAAATGTTAGAATTTCTTAATACCTTTTATTGAGTTAATATCTGGTCTAAATTTCACATGAATTGCTGCATTGGAAATTTGTTTAATGAAAAAAATGCAGGTGTGTTACTTATTTCCCCCACAGTTTGTATCATTTGAAGCTTTTGAAACGAAAACCCGCAACCTCAGTCTGACAGTAGCACACTGACACTAACCACTGACCTATCCAACCAATATTTAGGCCTAATAATCTTGATTAAATGCACATTTAGACTGAGCACAAAAATTATTTCTGCCTCACTTTTTTCTCTAATGTTTATATGTGTTCACTTAAACAGCCAATGCAGCAACAGCGCAAGTGTAATATGTAAAATTATTAGTTTGTGGTGTGCTTTGGTGTGTGCTACATTTTTGACTCAGACTTGATTTTAAAATTAAACAGGAACTCCAGCTGTTTCTGTTGTTTTCCTACAAATTGTCTCCTTTGTCTCCTTTGTCTCTTTTGTCCTCTGGTCTCTCTGGAGTCATGAAGTGGAGTCTGTTCTGGGGTCAGCACATTTTTTAGTCTGAGTTAAAACATTTTTATCTGAGGGTTTAACAGGTTTATTGTGGTCATTGTCCTACAGGTTCAGGTGTCCTGGTCCAGGCAGGTTCCAGTGTACTTCAACTGGACTGGTGTTTGTTGTGGCTCAGGAGGCAGAGCTGCTCTACAGGACTGTCCAGTGGGACAAGAGCCAGCTCCAAACAGCTGGCAAGACACCTGCAGGACCTCTGTTCAGTATCCATTGTCCTGAGGATGCTGTTTGTGAGCTCCACCTCCCACACTGTGAAACAAAGGATGGTAAGGCTTTGCTGCCTTAAAGTTAAAATGAATTGAATTGGAAAGATCTGTATGAATGTGTATTACACTGACTGTGCTCAGCACGATGCAAAAACTGAACTCAAATGGTAAGAAATGAATTAGGCAAGGATTAACTTGTTGGCAGCAAAACAGTTTAACAGCTTTGTGCTTTCACAGCTTTGCGCTTTGAAGGCCTGTTGTCTGTCGTCCACATCACTGATGATGGAATGAGCATCTTGGAGCCACTGGAAATCACAGACACTCATGTGGTTGTGAAGGTCCCTCACCTCTCTGCCTTTGGCCTGGTCTGGGATATCATTAAACGGTTTGTGAACATCAGACTGCCTGTAGAGGGTCAAGTTCTGCTGTTCCTGCGGCCTCCAGATGAAGGGCATCAAATACTTGATGTATTTCTGCTGCAGGAAAACATCCCTCTGTCAGAGGTAAAGCTGTGTGTCACATCTCACTGTCAACCTAAACTTTGATGAAACTTAATGCTGGGAATCTCTGAAATAGAACATCTGAACTGGAAACTTATGATTGTTCTTTGGGTTTCAGGGTTTTTTTTGTCTGCAAGTGTCATTCATGATACTTGATACATGATATAACGATTATCAATGCATCTTGATGCATCTTTTTTTTCTAAACAGGATTTCTTTTTTCTCATTCTGTGACTACTCGGTACTTTCAAAGCATAGCATTTGTAATGATCCATAATAACGTTAGTAACATTAATAACACTTTCTTCAGTGATTCCATGACTTCAGTTTTGGTCTCGTAGAGTGTCGGAATAGCTGTGTCAGAAAATATCTACAAGACAGGACGTTGTATCTCATCTCCAAAGTGCGCAACATAGCGTGAAAGCCTGGTAGAGACAGACACAGCCAATAATGACACAAATGGATTTGGGATTTGTCCCAGGAAAATTGTTACAAATCTAACTTACTGTTAGTGAGTTAATTCTACCTGTCTCTCTCTTTTTCTCTTCAGTCTCTCTCTCCCTCTCACCTCAACTGGGTATCACCACTGTCTCCATAACACTGCAGCGGCCAACACCATCTACTTTACTGGTTTACTGGTTGTAAAAATATATAATATTTACTCTATGAACATTAACACCATTAAAATGTTCTGTTGCTAAAGGTTAAGGTCCAACAAGAAGGTGCTAAATACATCAAGACCTCTTCTGATTCTGACTTTCAGCTGAGCATTGGTCAAAGTTACAGTGTCCACTGTGAACCCAAGGACTATATACACCCTGAGGTGGGTCAAGTCTCACACACCTCTCATGATTATTAACAACATGATATAGCTGGAAATAGATTCACAATTAAGAAGTACTTGATACACATGTTTAGCAGGTATTAAAATGATGTGTTTCCTTTGGTTTCCTCAGAGTATCAAGTTTCGCCCAAAGTATGGACCAAATTTCTTTCCAACATTTGAGGTTTTTCTGACTTTGAACCCAAAGAAAGTGACTTTGATGATCCAAGACCAGGAGAAGATAGAAGTCTGGAAACGTAATGTTTCTCTGCTAGGTAAAGGCTTCACATTGGCTCCATCTCATATCATTTTTCATTTAGGCTACATGTCATCTGCAGCCATGTTTTCACCACATTATTGCTCCAATAACTGAACAAAAACCTTTACTGGATTTTGAGTTTCTGTTTTCCCATTTGCTATGCAGCAAATTCCCTCCTGGGAATGTTCAGGAATATGAGGGGTTACATCTAAGAAATTTAGTCTCTGGGTGGTGACCTGGAGTCTTTGGGAGTTGGCCTACTTGGAGTCTCTGGGTGGTGACCTGGGAAGGATTCCAGCTGGGGGACTTCAACACTCACGTGGACAACATTGGGGAAACATTGAGGGGTGTGATTGGGAGAAATGGCCTGCCTGATCTGAACCTGAGTGGTGCCTTGTTATTGGACTTGTGTGCTAGTCATGGATTGACCATAACAAACACTATGTTTGAGCATAAGGTCGTACATAAGTGTAGTTGGTACAGAATGCCTTAGGTCAAAGATCCATGAGTGTGTGGTTGTATCATCAGATAAAATGCAGCCGTATGTGTTCGACACTTGGGTGAAGAGATTGGCAGAGCTGTCAATCTCTTCACCACTTGGTGGTGAGTTGGATCAGATGGCAGGAAAGGCTGCCGGACAAATCTTGCAAACCCAAACGAGTAGTGATGGTGAACTGGGAACGTCTGGTGGAGGCCCCTGTCAGAGGGGTATTCAACTCTCACCTCCGTAGGATTTTTTTGTGCATCCTGAGGTAGGTTGGGCACATGGAGTTGGAGTGGGCCCTGTTCAAAGCCTTCATTGCTGATGGGCAGGTAGGAGCTGTGGCCAAAAGGCTGTTGGGGCCTGTTGAGGCAGCAACCCAGGCTGTGTTCAGTGGCGAGGGGAGCTGCTGACCTGGACTGGGGATATTGTTGAGTGGTGGAAAGAGCACTTTGAAGAGCTCCTGAACCCAAGCACTACATTGTGGAGGAGGCAGAGTCTGATGATTCTGGAGAAGTCTCACCCATATCTTTGGTAGCCCCAAGGGACCTTGTGGGGAGTACTGCAGGAGTATGGGGTTTCAGTGGGTGTTGGACTCTGCCAAGGTTGTCCTTTGTCCCCGATACTGTTAGTAATATTCATGGACAGGAGCAGCCAAGGTTAGGAGAGTGTCCAGTCTGGCGACCTCAGACTCTCAGATGATGTAGTTCTGTTGACTTCAACAGACTGCGATCTTCAGCACACATTGGGGTGGTTGTCAGCCGAGTGTGAAGTGGTCAGGATGAGGGTCAACATCTCCAAGTGTGAGGCCATGGTTGTCAGCCAGAAAACAGTGAATTGCTCCCTCCAGGTGAGGGGAGAGTTGCTGCCCCAAATTAAGGAGTTTACGTATCTTGTGGTCTAGTTCACAAGTGAGGGTAGGATGGAGCAGGAGATTGACAAGCGGATTTCTCAGCAGTAACGCAGAATACCCTGTTTAGCCTGTTGCCACCACAACCCAATCCCGGATAAGCGGAAGAAAATGGATGGATGTATGCCTGTGTGTGTTTGTGTATGTGTGTGTACATGATTATTGAACTTTACTTGTTCTTCCAGGTCCGGCAGGGACTCCCAGTGCTCCAGCTCAGAGTGCCCAGGTATGGACTCTGAGTGTCTCAGCTTTCTTTGTGGGTCCTCCTCTCAAGACACTGAATGATATCATCAGTAATCCTGTCCATAAACACTGTCGAGAACTGTTAAGGCTTGAATAATATTTCTATAATATCTCTGTCCAGACACATGTGGTTCAGTCTCATTTAGCCACTAATTAACAACTGCCTTTTTTAGGACATATAAAAGCTTAAATTTTTCTGATGTATTTTATGTCATAGAATAAAATGCCATCATGCCATCAGGGAAGAAAACATCCACTGATGGAAAAACCTGGTCATTCAGTATGGTAGTCAGATGACCTCATTTTTTGGGCACATAACGTTGCCGAACCTGGACCTGACCAACTGAAGCAACCCCAGATCATAACACTGACACCCCTTCTGAAACAGAGTAACATTTCCATGATCACAGGATATGTATTCTGACATGGTTGGTTAAGAAATGAGAAGTTCCTCACTGCACCAGATAGGGTTAAATAACCTATTGTCAACTGAAACGTTTTAATCACTGCAGTAATTATCCAATGGAAGGCTCTTACCTATTTGCTTAGTTAAAGCCAGGTGGTGACGTTTTTTGGCC
The DNA here is from genome assembly GCA_033238685.1 of Lates japonicus. Taxonomy (NCBI): domain Eukaryota; kingdom Metazoa; phylum Chordata; class Actinopteri; family Centropomidae; genus Lates; species Lates japonicus. The sequence goes on along the minus strand of BRZM01000024.1, from coordinate 5,650,102 downwards.
AGGCACTGTACGTTGCACTGTACGGTGCCATACAAATAACCTGAATTGAACTGCATTAAGGGGCGGCACATGGTGCAGTGGTTAGCACTGTCACCTCACAGCAAGAAAGTGATAAAAAGCTCTAGAACAGGTACTGAGTAGACTTGTGGTGACACATTGGGTTTACTGAAGATCCTCTTGAGTTTCACTGACAGTAGAACAAGTGGGGCCAAAGCAGTAGAAAAAGCAACAGACAGGCAGAGCAGAGACATGACCACAACTGTTTTCACAACTGTTGTCTCTCAGACTGACAAGATTCCCTGATTTTGCCAGGACGCCATGATGACAGAGACAGACCTCAAAAATATCCTGGACGATCTTACAGACAATGAGTTCAAGGACTTCAAGTGGAATCTGAAACGTGAGAAGGTGAACAACACCCCCCCATCAAAGTGAGCCTGCTGTCAGAAGCAGATAGGCAGGACACGGTGGATCTGATGGTGCAGAAATATGGATTAGTTGGAGCTGTGGGGGTGATGAAGAGAGTTTTAAAAAAGATCAGCAGGAACGATCTGGTGAAGGAATTACCAACTGTCAGCTCAGGAACAGAAGGTCAGTCACAGGAGGAGAAACACATGAATGAGAAATGAATTTACATCATATGTTTACAGAGGACTCTGTCTGTGTCAGAATTTTAAACATACAGACATTACTGGGACCTGTTTCAAATGAGTTGTAAACTTTTACTGCAGCAGTTTTTGCAGCAGGGAGGGGCAACTCGGTAAAGTAGATGGTGCAGGTTTTTATTATTATTATTCCTCAAGTGTCTTACTCACAAAGTCCTTAAATCTTAAAAAAAAAATCTTAAAAATGTGTATGAGGATGAAAAACAGAGTGTTGTTGTCAGTTTCAGCCACTGGATGGAGACAGAACATCCATGATCATCAGGCAAAAATGCAAACCAGAAAAACAACAGACCTGAACAGAGCAGAGCTGAAACCATCAGTCAATTTATTGTTCAACAGAAAATCAACTGGCACCTGCTTTGATAATCACCTTTTTTCGGTCCAAAAACTCAAACATTTCCTGATAGACTTCAACTGAATCTGTTTGAATTTTTGGACTTGGTTGAACAAGACATTTGAAGACGTCACTTTGGACTCACTCTGTCATAGGTTCTTTTTTTGCCTATTCTTTTTTTTTTTTCACATTTCCAGTTTGGTCCTGTTCTTGTCATTTCTATGAGCTCTTTGTTTTAAGTTTCACCTGGATATTGAACACAAGCACTTTTCTTGTTCAGGTCCTGGTCCATCAGGGAGCTGAAGTCGGACACAGTTTATCAGTGTATCTGAACCTGTTCTTCGTAAGCTGCTGGATAAACTCCTGGAGTGTGGGGTCATAACTGATGATGAAATGGATTTAGCTGGAACACTGAGCAGGGCAGACAAAGCTCGAGTGGTGATGGAAGTGTGAAGAAACAGATCACAAACCAACTTAACATGAAGCACGAACAGTGTATCAGACTGTTTTTGTCTGACACCAACACATCTGTAATTCTTATAGTTTCACTGTTAAACTTTTTCTCCTTTGTTTTAGAATGTTTGGAAAAAACATGAAAAATCTCTACACATGAATCAGGGTCACTTGTACTGTAATGGTTCACAGGATAAATTCAGTATAATGTATATCTCCACAGCACTAATTACATGAGTACAACAACAGTCATGACAGAGAGGAGGCACCTAGGATCAGGCTATCACAGAGTTCATAGAAAAACAAAAACAGGAACATGTTCCCAGAACTGCACAGGTAAGAGTATGGTCACTGAGAATTATGACCTGAACCCTCATCTGCTCTCCAGCCTCCCCAACATCCAGTGATAAGAAGCAGATATAACTTTTCCTCTCAAACCAGGGTCAAAGGTCAAATGGCCATTCAGAAGAGACAATTCTAATGGACCTCAGTTTGTATGGAACTTAGGAACGAACATTTACCAAATCTTCATTCTACGTAACAAAATTTGTCTCTGCATTAAACATTTAACTGTTATTTTATCAAGAAAGTAACCTGAAAAATAACTATGCAGATTGAACTCTCTCAAATCCACAGACCTAAACAGGGTCGTCTTCTCCTTGTTTATCTTCCTCTGCACCAGATCCCTGGTTGTAAATTACGTCACATTCCAGTGTTATCTAAACCAACACTGTCCACACTTCTCCTAATTTTTGAAACCATATGAAATCATTGTCTAGCAAGCTGTTTTATTTAGCAAATGTTTACATGTAATTTGGTGGAAATCTTAATTTTCTATGATGTTGCTAAGCTATTATTATGAGGAATTAATTCAAATATTTGCCATGGAACCATACTGCCATTTATTGACCCTGTCTAAGCCTAACTAAAGAAGTTAGACTGTTAGACTCTGTTCCTTTGTTCTCTTTCCACCATGTGCTCCAGGTAACTTTTCCTTTTGTCTATACGCACAAGTGACTTTCTCTGTTTCTCAAGCCAAGCAATGTCAACTTAAGCCAAAAGAACAAAAGTGTCTGAATACATATAACTTATTTTTGACAAACGTGTGTTTTTTTCTGAAGATTTTTGACAGTTTTAGAGTCATCTGGCCAACACCAGCCTCTTAAGTTATCCAGCAAACGTTAATGTAAGAACTTATTTTTCCTCAATCCGCGAGAGAGGCCTGCAGATTACACGACCACCTGCAGAGAACCCTGCAAGAAACTAAGTCTGCGAGAAAACTCAACTTAAGCTGAACCGCTGAGACACCGGGCAGAATCCGTCACCGTGTTAACTGGAGACACGGCCTCTGGGAGAATCCACCTGGATCCTGCGTTTCCATGGTTACCACCGCAACCTCAGCCGCCTGGATTCCAGCCAAGTCTGCAGCTGCCGCAAAAAATCCTCCTCCTGTCTGAAACCGTTGGTGATACTGGAATAGAAACTCAACAACTCAACACCTGTTTCAGCAGCAGTTTGATGGTGTGACACTGCAGAGAGGAGCTGAACCTCTGATCCAGACTCTCCACATGACAGGCTGAGTTTCATCTTAACATTACTTTGTGTCATGTTAACATCTGCCAAGTGCACCTCTCCAAACAACATGGCTGATTTGATGTAGATAACATCATTTTACAGTGTGTAGTGCCTGAAGGGTACATTACACGCATTACACCAGTTTATAATATATAATAAATACTCATTCATTCAGACCAGTCCTTGATCAATATAATATAAAAATATATATTTATGTTAGAAGAACAGGGCTCATCTGTGAATCAGTTTCCACATCAATGCTGAAATGGAAGCTGTTTTCACCACTGAATAATCAGCACTGAGAGGTGTGGTCAGGACAGTAGGTCAGCTTTTTTGTCCGGGCTTGTTGCCATCTTCTCTACTCCCTACACCTTCAGTCGTCACTACCAAGATGGTGCTGCATGTTCACTGGAATTCATTCAAAGGTTAGGCGCTTAAATCCTTCAGCTGGTACTGTGCTCACATTTTGAGGACCTTGTATTTCTTTAGTTTGATCTCACAGGTCACATACAAGCTACACAAAGCACCTGATCACTGAAGCATGCTGAAGAAACTTTTCTGACACTGATCAAGGCAAAACAAACTATTACTTTCTCTGCTCCATGTTCTTGAGGAAATCATCATTGAATTTATAAACTATATGGAATTTCAGGTGACAATGTCTAACGGCTAAAAAGATCACCTGCAGCTAAGGTAGTAAAGGGCAGTGCTGATGATACAAGAAAACATGGCCTATAGAAAGGTTTATATTGTAATTATCTCAACAGGTAAACTTTTCTTCCACACCAACTCTGAACACACACTCCTGTTTTTCAGGTGATTCAATGGATAAATCCAGAGACTGACACAGAGACTGGACGGAGGCAAAGTTGCCCAGAAAAAGACATCAGTCAACCCTCATGTCTGCAGTCAACTAAAGAAATGAATGGACTTTGATGGGACTTTGTTTAAGTCACACACTCACACACACACCACACTAAGTCAAGTCTAATCGTTCACTCTGTCATTTTTTTCTGTCTGTTTGTACTGAATCTTCGGTTTCATAAGCTTAATAAATTGTCATGATTTGAAAAGACACTTTAAAGCTGTGTTATTTGGCTCAAAATTTAAAGTTGCAATTTCAAAGACCACATTTATTCAGTGTATTAAAAATATGGTGTTTTATAGCCCAGCTGCCAAGGAGTCATTTATCAAATCACAAGATTTAGAAAAAGCTGTACTAACATTAATACTGCACACTACTATAGTAGTACTAATGTGTCCTCCACTGTCTCCATATTACAGGTGACTCTTGTCTAGTGGTTTTCACACTTTGATGTGACAGTTCAGGTGAACTTCACTGATGTTTACACATGAGACGTCAACAGATTCATAGGTTTGTTTAAATGAATGCTGCTGATAGATTTTGCACTACAGATCTTGCTGCTGTTCTGTATGTCTGTGTTTCTTCTTTAAATTCACTTCCATGTTTGGTTTGACATTTGCACTCTTTGGTGTTTCCATATGAATGTTAAACAAGGAGAATCCACAGGAATGATTCATTACATCAGTGCAGAGCTCCATCTAGTCAAATACATATCTACACTGATTAACATTAGAGAAGCAGTGACACCTCTCTCTTTACTGACTATTAGAGAAATGACCCAGTACATTTTATTAAATCTACATGTTTTTCTGTTTGTACTGATTGCTAATGTAATAATAATGAATATTTTTATCAGTATTTTATCTTAACAGTGAAAGAAGAAAATTGAATTTAACCAACATAATAACCAGTTTCTACTTTAACATGTTTTATGTAAAATTATGAAACAATTAGACTTAGATTAACTTTAGATATGATGCTGAGCTGCTACATGTTTAGTCTGTGGTTAAGGCAAATTATTGGTTTGACACAACAGATGATGACAGACACTCACACACAGGTTCAAATGTTCTGATATCAGAACAAACACAAACTGTATCGTCATATGGAAAAGAATTTATCCAGAACAAACATATAAAGGATGCTCACCATGTGTTTACACAGACACTATGTATAATATATATTGTATATTGTTGATGATAATAAAAAGATGAGATGATGTTCTGATAGTTCAGGACGACAAACTGTGAAGTGTGATGCTGATGCTGCAGATGAGGACACATCTCGAAACAGATAAAGATATTAGTATCAGTTAATAACTTCAACAGTGAAGTAACAGGAAGAAGTGATGAGAATTTGAGGCACATAGAATAATACTCATCTTTTTCTACACAATGGTTCACAGTGATTCAGTCCGCTGTAAAAGACAAATAAAAGACAAGAGGAAATAAGTGAATAAGTTCAGCAACGAGGTTCACAGAGAAACTACTGATCCAATATCACAGAGTAAATGTTGACTTATCTTTGTTAAGGAGATGGTTCACAGTGAATGTTGTCTCTGATGGTCCTCCTCTTCGTCTTTCTTTTTCCTCATCAGGTTGTTTCCCTCCGTCTCTGTAAAAGATTTGTCAGAGTATCAGTTGATAACTTCAACAGTGAAGTAACAGGAAGAAGTGATGAGAATAAATTCTGACAGTAACATAGAATAATACTCATCTTTTTCTCCACGATGGTTCACAGATTCAGTCTGCTGTAAAAGACAAATAAAAGACAAGAGGAAATAAGTGGATAAGTTCAGCAACGAGGTTCACAGAGAAACTACTGATCCAAGACATTTAGATGATATCAGAGAATAAATGAAAACTTATCTTTGTTAAAGAGAAGGTTCACAGTGCCTCTGTGTCCTGGTCTCAGTCTGGACTTGTTTCTTCCTCTTTCTAAAAGACAAATGACAAACAGAGACAGTTAATAAACAACTTCAGCAACCAGACCAGATATTCAGCTGTTTAAGATTCTGATAATAACTGAGAATAAATATTCACTCATCTTTTTATAGGAGATGGTTGACACTGATTCAGTCTCCTCTAAAAGACAAATAAAAGACAAGAGGAAATAAGTGAATAAGTTCAGCAACGAGGTTCACAGAGAAACTACCGATCCACTATCACAGAGTAAATGTTGACTTATCTTTGTTAATGAGATGGTTCACAGTGAATGTTGTCTCTGCTGGTCCTCCTCTTCTTCTCTTTTCCTCCTCAGGTTGTTTCCCTCCGTCTCTGAAAATGATTTGTCAGAGTAACAGTTAATAACTTCAACAGTGAAGTAACAGGAAGAAGTGATGAGAAGAAGAATAATAATAACATACCTGTCTTTTTATAAAAGGTTGACAGTGGACGGCTGTCTCATCGTCTCTCGTGTCATCGTCTCTTTTCTCCTGTAAACACAAACAGCTGATGAGTAAGGAAACAAACCTTCAGGTATTTGTATTTTCTACATCATAATGCAATATACTGAACTCGATGACTTTCTCTGTTTCCATCTTCACAAACAGATGAGTGTTTGTCACTGCTGGCTCCAGGTAGATGTTGTTCCTTCAGGAGTTGTCTTGAGGAGACTCAGCCTCTGCCCCTGTGGCTTAGCTGAGGTTTTCACTGTCACACATGGGTCAGCTCCAAGAAATAAAGAAAGGTGCATGAAGCAATCGGGTGCAGGATGCACTGAAACACTGACCTGTGCTCCACAGCCTATCAACAAACTATTTACATATTTACAGTTTACCCTCCAGTCAAAATGGGCCCTGCAAGATGTTACCAGGGCCTCACCAGCCTGAGGAGTAAAATAACCCCAGCTATCCCATCACAGTCTGGAGGCGTTTGTTCGGTGGAGGCAGAGTGATGCTGCTGCTGTTGCTTGTCTTTCACAGGGTCGCCCCTTCCTCTTCCCCTGTGTGACCAAACACCGCTCAATTTTAGAAAGTGACAGGAGGACTGACATGATGATGTGTCCGTTCGCTCCGTAGTCACTCACGTTCATCTTCCGGCCCCGCCAGAGTCGCACACGGGTGAGATGACTCTTGGTCACGGGTCCCGTCACGACCTCCAGGCGTTGGATGCGGCTCCTGTGGTCGACCGGCAACGCCCCAGCTCCATCTGGCTCAGGATGAACTGGGAACAGTAGAGATGGAGGAGAGCTGGGACCCTGCAGGAGGCACCATCATTCCTGCTGGTCCTTCCGCCAGAGGAGCGTCTGCGTTCTCCCCTGCCCTTGCCCACACGGGTGAAGGGCGTGGCCATCTCACAAGAGCCGTAAAGAACTCGAATGGAATGAGAGGAAAGTCCTGGAGCCTGTGATGAGGCTGTGATACAGGCTCAGGATGGACTGTTTCATGGAGTCGATGTTGGTGCTGGTCAGAGGACGGTCTTCAGGTTGGTCACCATCAGCTGGAAGGACTCCGTCCCGGCCGAGGCAGAGCAGCTACATGGGAAGAACTGTCATTGGTCAGACTGACCTATTAAAGCTCACTAACAAGTCCGAGTGTCTGACTGACATCATTTCACAGAGGAACACTCTCACCAGCCAAAGTCTTATTTAACATTATTCATGTGGTTCAAGCTCAGCATGAAGAATATGAACTGTTATTAAATGTTACAACATGTATGAAACACAACATGACATTAAACTGCTTTCGTTTATTACTGAACATTTTGTGATCAGTTCTGTGTCAGACTCTGGACTCTTCATATAAATGAAATAGTTTAATATCCCTCATACCCTCGTTTAAGAGCACATCACGTTTGAGGTCACATATATTGAATCATATTTAAAGCTAATGTTTCTAAACTGTCTGGTGTGGACATTTTCCAAATTTAACCAACTCTGTTAAAACGGACCACTTGACGTCAGACGTCTGTCCCTGGTTCCTACCACTCAACACATGACGTCGTCTCCATGGCGCCAGAACATACACAACTTTTAGCATTTCTAAGGAAAACGGCCCGGTCGCCATCTTTGTCCTATATTTTCAATGTTTAACTGACCTAATGTCCCGCTCAAAAACAAGTTTTTTTTCCAATCACCGAATATTCAGACTTTTTTCACCTGTGCTCACTCAGTATAAAATCAATTATCCATAATAATTTTACACAGAAATAAAAAGTTTAAAACCGTTAAATGCAGATAAATGTGATAGCTGACACTTTTCTGGGGAAAAAACCAACCAAACAAAATCCAATAACTTGTATAGGTTATATTATTATATATTTATCTTATGATTTAATTCATAATTAACTACTTTCTTATTCTCTATTTTAAAACAATATAGGAACAAAGATGTTTGTCTTTACTATATAAGGATCCATGATATCATTCCTGATATCATCTGATACTTGATTCTGACCAATAGGTTTAACTGAGTTCATTCCAATGGTCCACTGAACTGTTTATCTGATATGTATCTCATCACATCACTTCAAACTTTATTTCTAATAATATTATAATCAATTAATGAACTACATATTTAATTAACATAACATTTTATAATCTAATGGCAAAAAACAGTTTATATAATAATAGCCTAATAATAAACGATATAATAATAATAAACGGAACATCTCCCATTAAAACAGAAATAAGCACTGTTTTGTCACGTGATGATAGTAATTTCTCGTCTGTTGCTTCTATATTTTTCACTGGCTGATTGTTAGATTTACATTAGTCGATACCATGAGAAAACACACATAGACCGACAGCTCCACAGTCCTCCTGACAGATGGAGTTTATATTAAAGAGGAAAAGTGATTTGAAGATTAGTTGTCCTCCGTTGTGGGAGCTGTGGTTAGAAGTGTAGACCGCGGTACATGATGGCTGCAGGTGTTAACCTGGAAAGCGATCTGAATCTGCACTGCAAGCCTGTCAAAATGGAGGGAAAGAAAAACTTGATTCCCCATGAAGGTCGGACCTTCAGGTGGTCGGAGGTGCGTCAGCGTCATTTCTCCCTTTAAACCCGCCTGATACACAGAGACACTGTATTTCTGATCTCGCAGCTTTTTGTTTCTTTTAGGTTTAACAGAGGATATTTTGATAAAACATTCTTTCTTTATTTTTGAGTAGTTAATGAACTTCCTGTCATTAGTTTTTATTTGCAGACAGTGAAGGAGAAGAGAACAACGGTCGGCTGCCAGATCAACTTCACTGTGAGTGTTCAACAAATCTTTGTGAGTCTCTTTTTATGTTTGTGAAAGAAGAATTTAAATATGTGTGTCTGATTCCTTCATATGTACAGTGGGAAGGATTTAATGTGTTAACAGTTATTATGATGCTGTCAGAGCAGAATTTGATGTGATTTTCTCTGTATTAATCTGTCCTCCTCGGGCCAGATTGCCATTGACCCCACAGGTTCCAACAAGGATCCCAGGTACCCGATCTCCCTTCATTACATCTACATTTAGGGCTACAGTGAATAACTGACAGCTATCTGGGCAGTGGGTGACGTCTCTGTAACAGTTAATACAGCAACACATAGAGCTGTATCAAAATGAGTCAGACCGTATTATATAATATTTGATTTTAAAAAGAAAGACATAGAGATAGTGTGAGAGCAGAAAAGTTTCACCAACAGTGAATGTCTGTTTTTTGTGTGTGTTAGTCCCAACCCACCTACAGACTGGATGAGATTACAGATTCAACTTCATTCTCACTGCATAAAGTACATACAGTCGTGCATCTAGCCTGTGCAAAAAAAAAGGTGCAAAATAGGGGGAAAAAAAGGTTGAAGCCAAGATGATGATCTGAACTAGGCCTATCTGAACGTGTACGAGCTCTAGAAGATGGAAAAGCACACTAGAGGTAAGAAAAATCCTTCTCAACAAGCCTGTCCTGTTTTTGCCAAGTGGCTGTTGTCCTGAGACCAACATTTTGTATGATAGCCCACCCTATGACTACAAGTGCTTCAGCCAAACAATGTTTGTGATGTCCTTACAGAGAGACCTGCTGCCCATATCTGCAAAATTTGGAAAACAATAATAATATATATATATTTTAAAAGGCTGTTCAAAGAGCCACAAATTACAAGGTGAGAACAATGTTAAAGCTTTCAGATGTGATCTGAAACAAAACAGCTTTATTTTTATGAGGCGATTAAAACAATCTTTCTGACTCAAACTGAAACAATCTGAAAGTAATATTGAGATGTTGATATATATATTTTTTTAGCATTCCTAAATAAATTCAAGTAAATTTGGCAGTTTTAAATGAAAGTGCTGCAGGCAACAAGCAACAGTGGGGGCAAGGTTCAAAGATCTATCCAATATGCTGAGGCAGCTCCTAGGTTACTGTTGAACAGCTGTCCATAATATTACTTTGTCTATCATTATCCTTGGGTTAGGGATACTCTGCACATACAGAATCTCAGCATTTATTGTATGGACATTTCTTGTTGCACAAGATAAATTGTATGGTACAGCTCATTTTAGGTCCGGTTAGCAAGCATGTTGCTATGTCATGTTGCCCAAAAAAATACTTTATTTATGTCCTCTAGTGCCTAGTCAACATTGCTTTATTTGTTGTTACATGATGGCGACCTCAAACTTTTTTAGAATATGTTGTCCCCAATCTGCATAATTGTCTGCAGTGCTGTAATTGTGACCTTTATCTAATTACTTCATTCTCACGCCCCACCATATTAGTTGGATGATGTAATGACATGGGTGCATGTCATTACACCTAAGATAAGATGATCCTTTATTAGTGCCACAGTGCGGAAATTTACATTGTTGCAGCAGCAAACAGGGACAGCAACACAGAAAGAGGCAAGATGTAAAACAGATAATGTAAAACAATATCTAAAAAAAACTATAAACAGTATGAACAGGGCTATGTATAGAGTAACAAATTGGATGTGAATACTGATATATTGACCTATTCTCCACAGCTGCTGAAATGAAACTACTGTTAATTCTTCAGTCCTAGTCCAACACAGTATTGTAATAACAAAGTTGTACTGTGCCTGACTCAGACATGTGCTCATATCACTGACACAGTTATACAATGAATACATACACTGAAAAAAGTGAAACAAAGCTGTTGTTCGTTTAATGTGTTTGTTCTCATTCCAATGGTTGAAGAAAACATTTTGCACAATTAAACTAAACTTTCTTTTATTATGTTTATGGTTAACCCATTTTTGCTGATTATATGATTCGCACATGCGCCCTCAAAACTTGGCGGCAATTAAACAAAACCTAACTCCGTATTTTGGAGCTGTCGAGCGTTGGTGAGGAGAAAAAATAAACCGTGATTCTGGTAACGGTAAGGTAAGTCATTCCTATTTTTAAACACGACTGTGCAAAATCTTTAGCCCTCAGAAAGACTCTGTCGGGAGTTTGTGCGTGTGAGCACTGAAACTGTAAGCTAAACTAAACCACCGCTTAAAACCCCCAACTGTATTGTCCCGCTGGGTCATGGTACGGGCGCTACACGGTTCGCACGTAGTCATACCGCTAATACCTCTGAGAGTAGTAGGCTAACGCAAAAATCAGCCCTGGCATTAGGCCCAGAATCGACCAACAACGCACGGGTTGACGGGGAGGGGTGCGGCCGGCAGACAATTAACGCTGGCGTGTCGGGCTGCATCGGGTCCGGGCTCAAAATCCGGCTGGTCGCCAGCCCATCCTAGACGCCCAATTGTGTGTGGGGAAAATATGACCAAATATGAAATACTATGCCAGTCCACCCCTGGTGAGTAGCCTATTAAAAAGAAAAAAAAAGTCGAGTCCTCGCTTCAATCCAGGTGGCGGTAATGAACCTAAAAGCTGCCAGCAACCGTCATTAGCCTACAGTAGAAGAAGCAGCTACAAAAACAGGCTGGAGTCGAATAGTTCCTCCTATCGTCTTTTCTTAACCACTTTTCCTGATGAGAAGGCGAATTTTTAAGGAGTTAGGAGAAGACAACCGCGCCGATCAGAGAATCCGACCACACTTACACTAAAAGTGACGTCATTACGCGACGTGAGGCCATAGTGCAGTTATGTGACTAATTTTGCTGCCTTAATGTATCAGGGCATGCCAAAGTCATCACTGTCTGAAAATACTTGATGACAGCAGAGGATTAATTGCTTAGTGTTTTCTCTGGTTGGTATAGCTAAGCTGAACTGTGTAATAATGAAGCAACATAAGTTATGTTTTGTCAGGTATTTTATTTCATAGGCATAGTAAATCTGATTTAAAAAGAACAGGAGGCATTATAATGTTTTGTTAAGTTTAAACTGTATAATTTGTAGTTCATGTAACATTGAGAATACCCAACATTAAAGTTTTAAATTTAAATTATTTAATTTAAGGAGAGCAGCCACCAGATCCACCGCTGTGTTCCCAATTGCAACCACCTACCAATTTGGGAAGTCCTCAATATCTTGTAGGCAGTTCTTGTGTACTGTCATGAGATAATATAATGTGATAATTAGATCCCTCTCCTAAAACCTTCTCTCCTCCACCTTGTATTTTTCCTCAGTTATCCATGCATGTGGAAATGTAAAGACTGTGACCATTCATACCCAAAGATCTGGAACTTCTTAGACATTATAAACTCCTGATCATCAATATGGGGCCAAGGCCACCCCTTGTACTTATGAGAATTGCCCATGCACTTCTGCAAGACATGGAAAGCTCTGCTCACACATCTAAGCAGTCCTATACTGCTCAAAAATCCTCACAGAAGGATAGCTTTTCACCATTCACGTGCTACATCTGCAATAACAATCAACTTCCTACTGAGACAGACTATTTTTAAACACATTGAAGTAATATTTGAAAAAATCAAGAGTCTGTTTAATGCATGTTTGGGGATTGTTCATACAAACAAATTATGGTGCTTTCAGAACTCACAATGGAGAAACATACCCCCATTAATAATCCATCATTTAAGCTCTGGAGAAGTTGATGGACCTGTCATAGTTCTATTGTTGTAGAGTCATTTGAAAGTACCATTGAGAAGTCAGATGGATACACACTATCTGAAGAACCTTCTGCTGAAGAACTCACCAATTTGGCACAAGTTATAGAATTAAAGTTAGCCCCCAGTCCTGCTTAAGTTAGAATTCTTTTCTGGTGCCAAGCAGCTGTGAATGAACTGTTTGATGAGTTGCACACGACTGGTAATTGCCCTGTGCTGCCACCCAGAGTGACTCTTTGGACCCTTACAAAACAACAGCTGCATAGTTGATGAATTTGGCTGTAGCGAGTTAGCCATCGTACTTTGTAATCAATCCCGCTCAAGCTGCAATAGAAAGCACGCCCACTGTCAACTGCTTGGAAACGGAAGGTATACTACAGTGAAAAAACTTCAATGTTGTGAAACCTATTGAATATGTTTTAGAACGTAAGAATAATAAGACTTTTTCAGTATGTACCTTTACTCAAATCCTGCAGCAACTTTTAAACTGTGAAACAACACTAAATAAGGCTATACATTTGAAGGAAAACAACATCCAGTGGAGAGTGATAAACAGGCATACAGATCCTTTGGATGGACACTTGTAAAAGAAATGCTATCTCTCAAAAGAATGTGCAATTTCTTTTGATTTTGTATGTTGACGACTTTGAAATTTTGCATCCCCTTGGTACGTCGCGTAAAACACAAATCTGTGCTCTTGTATTGGATTTTAGGCAATCTGCCACCTGGTTGTCACCTCGTTGTCCCTCATCCATTTGGCTGCATTGATCAATAGCAATGATAAACAAGGTCTATGGTTACGAAAAAGTGTTAGAGCCTTTGATTACTGATCTCATAACATTGAACAACATGGGGTTTTTTGTGGAAAAAACTGGGAAAACTTTGAAGGGCACATTGCAGTGTGTTATTGCCGAGCAACCTTGGTACACAGCATTGCTGGTTTTGTAGAGAGTTTTTCTACAGATTTGTTTGCAGGTTTTGTAACAGCAGATAGGTTAGAAATTCAGGACCGTTGAGTTGGAGGTTTTCTCTGAACTCAGATTCACAAAATCACCTGAAAACCTCGAGGAAAATTCCTGAACAACTGTCATGGTGTTAAGAGTAAATGCCTGTCAGAAAACTTACCACTTTCAATGCCGCCAGTGGCTTCCTCCAGACATTGTCCATGATTTATTTGAGGAATAGTTCCGCTTTGAAATATCTCTGTCTGACTATTCATTTCCAAAAAGTATTTCACTTTGGATGCTTTAAACAAGGCAATAGAAGATTTTCCCATAATGGACTGATAAACAAATCGCCACACTGTTCCACTGGACCATGCATCCAGGAAAACAATTGGTGGAAACACCAAAACTAGAGTTTAATAAGATTTTTCCTCTACTAATTGGACAGAAAGTGCTGCCCACTGATGAACCAGCCTGGAAACTCCTTGTTGATTTGAAGGACATTGTAGAAATTGTTGTTTCTCCAATTCAGACCCAGGAATCAATTGCATATTTGAACTTTAAGATCTCTGACACAGAGTTGATTTAAAGAGGTTTTCCGAGTCAAACCTTCGACCTAAACACCATTTCTTGGAGCATTATCCTCACTTAATCTGTGAGTTTGGACCGTTAGTTAATATGGACCAGTGTGTTTGAAGCTACACAGCTTCTTCAAAAGAGTTGTAAAGCGGTATACAACCTGTTTCAAAATGTGCTTCGTCCCAGCACAAAGACACCAGTTTCTTATGGCACATCACCCTTCACATGTGGAGTTGTCCTAAACTCTGAGGTAGCAACGTTTCAAGTCTCCCATTGATGTTTACAAGAGGACATAGCACTTGCTCTTAAGCAGAGGCACTATGATTCTTGAACACAATCTGGATATGGTTGGTCTATGAAACATGGCTTAAACTAGATATGTTCCTGCCTTTAAATGAAGCTTTCCACCTGAGTATGCTAATGCACATGTTGCTCGGCTACGAAAGGTGGGAAGCCGCTAATTTTATGTCTTTTCTTGGTCTAACCTCGCTCTTAATGTCACTTTTAACCCTTTGAGGCTATAGTATTGAAACCTTTTCTCCAGAAGCTCTGATCCCCATGACCAGGGGAAATAGATTGCAACCACTCCACCTTGTGGTACTTACAGACCACCTGGCCCCTACCACAGTTTTCTTCCTTTAGATGAATTTGGAAATTTTTATCGTGGTCTTGTCACATATAGTGATGATATCCCACTATGGGTGACTTCAGTATTCACCCAACAAGGCCTCTGATCCTTTAAATATAGCTTTTGGCACTTATTGATACTTTGGGTTCACAGTCTGTACATGAACCTACTCACTGTGGTGGTGGTAACACACTCTAGACCCGTTTTCTTTCCCCGTGGGATTGAGGTGTCTAATCTGACTATCTCTCCTGTCACATCGGTTATCTCCGATCATTTTATCAAATTTGATGCAACTTTAGCCTGTCCCCTAAATTGTTTCAGATGTATCTTCCACCAGACACATAGGTGGGTCCCACAACTTTAACTGTTCTTAGTGAGCAACTACCAGAGGTCCTGGCCCTTTATTTGAAGCAGTTGGTTCTTGTTGAAAATCGTACCAGGATTTAAATACAACCTTGTCTAGTCTCCTTGATTCAGCTGCACCTCACCACTAAAATTAAACAGCCAAAGAGGTCCACTCCCTGGTTCACACAGACTCCACAATACCTAAGCCCAGCCAGGCCTGTCGGAAATTAGAGCCGCAAAATGGCGCAAATCCAAATCAGAAGCTCTGTATTCCAGTGGCACCAGGGTACCCTGGAATATAAGCATGCACTGTCTACTGCCAGAGCAGCATATTTTTCAAATCAATCAATAGCAATAAACATATAATCCTATTTTTTGACACTGTAGCTAAATCCCACTAAAGCAGTGGCTCCTAGCTGCTCGCCTTTACTGCCTGTGAGTTTGTGAATTTTTTCTACAGTAAAATTGATGAGATTAGATTAAAATCAGTTCAGTTTCTCCAGCATCTGCTGCGGAATCAAGCGCATCATACTGAGTCTCAGAGTTTCTGCTCTGACAATTTTGACATTATATAGTTCCATCTATTATCTAAGATAGTACTAGCTTCTAAACCCACCACTTGCCTTTTTGACCCTTTACCGGTAAACTTTCCAAAGATCTCTGGCCAGTCTTTGGGCCTCGGTAGTGCTGAATATTGTGAATCTATCGTTGACGACTGGCACTGTTCTTCTAGCTTTAAAACAGCTGTGGTTAAACTCTTTACTTAAGAAACCACACCCTTGATCCTGGCCCTAGGTAACTATCGCCTGTCTCAAATCTCCCATTCTTCTCTAAAATACTAGAAAAAGGGTGTACAAGCTTTCAGCTCATTTAGCTGATAATAACTATTTGAACTGCATCAGTCTGCTTTAGGGCCTTTTCACTCTACTGAAACAGCACTCTTAAAGTAGTAAATGATCTGCTACTTTTAGATTCAGGTTCCACCTCTCTGCTCCTATTACTTGATCTTAGTGCAGCTTTGATACTATAGACCACCCAGATACCTACATGGACCCACTGGAAAATAGATTTGGAATCTCTGGCCTGGCCTCAGCTGGTTAAAATTCATCATCTGACAGAACTCAGTGTGTCTCTTTGTAATAATACTGTATCAGCCTTTTCTGATGTGGAATATGGAGTACCCCAGGGTTCTGTTCTTGGCCCCTGCTTTCTCTTTTTATATTTCTCTTTGGCCAAATTATTCGAGCCATGGAATTAATTTTCACTGTTATGCTGATGACACCCAGCTGTATGCGCTCATAAAGGCTGATAATGCCTCTCAAATTAGGGAACTAGAGATCTGCTTGTCTTCAGTTAAAAGCTGATGTCTCAAAACTTCCTGCTTTAATTCAGGACAAAACTGAGATGTTGGTTATTGGCTCGCGCGACATAGACACCAGTTCGACCATGTAACTATATCCTTGGACAACTGTGTTATCTCTCAAAATACAACAGCCAAAAATCTAGGTGTCACACTTGATTGTACTCTTCCTTCGATCAGCATATTAAAGACATTACAAAGACCTATTTCTTTTTTCTCACCTAATGCTAATATAGCTAGATCTGTCTTTTTCTTTCCATGGCAGATGCTGAAATTCTAGTCCATGCCTTTGTTTCTTCTAGAATGGATTATTGTAATGTTTTGCTTTCAGGATCAAGTGCTAGCACTAAAAGTCTGCAATGGTTCAGGAATGCTGCAGCTAGAATGCTGACCAATTCGAGAAGGTTTGACCATATTACCCCGTTTTAGCCTCCTTCTACTGGCTCCCTATTCATGTTAGATCAGACTTAAAGTTCTCTTAATGACTTATAAAATTTAAATGTAATAGCCCTCATACCTGTCTGTCTTCTTAACCCTTATATTCCCTCCTGCTCATGCTCTAGAGTGCAGGGCTGCTATCTGTCCCCAGAGTTAAAAGAAGTCAGCAGGCTGCAGGGCCTTCTCCTATTGGGCCCCTTTCTCTGGAACAACCTCCTATTGATATTAGACAGGCTAACGTTGAGGCTCTAAATCCAAAACTAAAACTCATCTTTATGCTCAACTTTTAACTAGCATATTCTGGTTCCATTTTTCCTCGGCGGGTTGGGCCGTCTCAGTGCATCAGTTAAGATTAATAGTTGCAATGTTGTCCATGATGTCCTGTCGACGAGATTACTATTAACTGTCTTTAATATCGCCAGCATCACTCTAACTGTGTGTTTCTTCCCTACACATTAGTGCCCAGCTGTGCTTCTCTGCTACTGTCTCTCACTGCAGGGTTTTCTGCCTCCAGAGCTGGAGAGTCTCCTGTTGCCCCATGATCCAGCTCAACCCATGATGCGACAATAATTAAAACATTTACTAGTGTTATTGATAGTGTTAGTGCTTATTAATGTACTATTACTTGTTATTATTATTCTTTTAGCTGTAATAATAATTATTACTATTATTATTATTATTACTACTACTATTTACATTTTGACTTAGTCTGTGTATTTGCAAGGTTGTCTTTCTCCTACCCCATTCTCTAATTTCTTTCTGTCTAAACTCAACCGGGTCGAGGCAGATGGCCGCCCACCTTTGAGTCCGGGGTTCTGCTCGAGGTTTCGCCTTAAAGGAAGTTTTTCCTTGCCACAGTCGCCTAGTGCTTTCTGCTCATAGGGATCTGTTGGGTTTCTCTGTAAATTTTATAAGATAAAGAGTACGGTCTAGGACCTGCTCTATATGTACAGTGCCTCGAAGATAACTTCTGTTGTGAATTGGCGCCATATAAATAAATTTGACTTGACTTGACTTGACCCAGAGTTGGAAGGTATGTTATTAAAATGCAACCCACAGTGGCCTGTTACAGGAATGGAATGATCCTTGCACATGCACTATTGGCAGGGCTGCCTGAATTTGTGGAAATAATCCAGATGATTGCTGTCATATAATCTGCTTTTCATCGTCAGAAAGCTGAGGCGTGGTACTGGGATCATTTCAGGCATAAGTGAACTGAAACTGTGTCCTACGAGGAAGTTGGAACTGGTTGACCTAACCAACTTCCTCAGATCCATACCCATTGGCTGACTACAATAATTGAGTGAATGTGCTTGGATAACTCTCAAGATACATACATGTGTAAGGTCAGTCTTAAACTGGAACATACATAATATTCATTTCAAAATTTTTGTTTCATATTTTTTTATTTCATTCTAACACTACTCAGAGTATATTTCATGATTTACAGTTGATAGTCTTCACTTTCTCTGAAGATGGAACATAAAACTTCTCTTACAAAACAGAAATTTCAGGCTTTTCAGTGGGGGAGGAATGTCAGCCTGCTGGAGGAGGAGGTCTTTGTTCAACCGATTCCTTTTATAACATTACGGAGCTAAATCTAATGCACACATTTAGTGAGAGATGGAGCAGGAAAAAATATGAAAAGTGCATCGTATATAATGTCACCAGTTTAATTTTGAAATATTAACTATTGGCTAAATGTTAAAAGCACGTTAAAATGCAAATTGAGTCAAATTCTCTCTCTCTCTCTCTTTTCTCTCACAGGGCACATAGAAAACACACCCGTTCGATTGCTGGTTATCCTGGAGTGAAGACAGTAGCGTAAGAATGGAGCTACGCTAAGGGGATTCCTAATTCATTGGAAGAGCTAATGGATGAGGTCAAGAATGCATGTGGATTAGAGGGATATATAAGACTGCACAAGGACACAGATTTGTACAAGTTTCAGAATCTGACCTCCACAACTATAATTAAGGATCTTACAATTTCAAAGCAATCCAGTTAGAGCCTGGTTCAATCATTGTTGTCTTGTACCCAGTTGATCCCCTCCGTGAGTAGCACCCCTTGTTTGGACTGACAGTGATGACCTCAGTGTCTACACACAGATGACACAATGCTTAGCAGCTCCCTTCCTCAGATCTACTATGACACAGCAGTGGCCAATGGTAGTGTTCTGCAATTCCACGCTTTCTCCTATGATACAGAATGTCAACTGTGAGGGGAAATGCAGAGTACATGATGTCAACCAGACTGACACCTAGCTCAAATGCTGTCAGACATACTCGAGAAAGTAGCTGAAAAGTATCTATCGATACAAACCATACCCTGAAGATTCTGACTTCAGCGATGTTGCTGAGGCACTGACATGAAGCACTCGCCTGAAAGAACCAGGGTCTTCAATGAGAGCTATGGATGAAACGCAGGAAGATACAAATGGCCAATCATCGACCCAACTTAAGCGGGCACACGGCACATCCGTCGAGCTCACAGTGAATTCTTTTGAAACCAAGTTCCAAGAAGACTCCTACCCAGAAAAGAACCTGAAGAGACCTAGTAGCTGAATAATCATTTCCATCTTTGCCAAGTGGTGAGACTACAGGAAGCCTGGAACAAGAGAGGATTTCCTTTGGCAGAACCACAGAAAAGAAACAACTGTCAAACAGTAAAAGAAAGATGGCAAAGACGTTTGGACACTGTAGGTAAAGAAATAGTGCATAAGCAGCCGAGCATTGAACACATCATGGCAAGATGGGTCAGCACTTTTCCAGATGGAAGAGGTATGTTTTAGATGCAAGGCACCTCAGGACCCATCAGTCACTCAAACATCACTGACTCATTCAAGTACAACTGTAGGAACGGTAGAACAAAAAAATTTTAGAGGAGAGGACTTGTATATCTTAATATTACTATTAATTAGACATTCATAAAAGATGATTTTCAAGCAGTTTGATCAAACCTTAGTTCTTTCGGAAGACCATTTATTTAATACATTTTCAAAGTTATTTCTGCATGCTCTATTTTTCTTTTTCAGATCAATGCTGAGTTTATGCGAGTGACAACAGTTCCCTTTGGAGACAAAGTTCTGGCGCAGTTGGACAAGTACATCGCCCAAACGGTTGGAGATCATCATCAGGAACACGGGAGGACGTGAAAGTGCAGACCAAGAGGACCTTGTTTTTAGATGAGGTATCTATGTATGAGTTCGCTCAGTGGGATCCATAGTTGAATAGCTGCGCTAATAAGTAGTAACCGTTCTTTCTCAGACGGTGGACATCACAATCAGAAGAGAGTACATCTTTTAAATCTTTGATGATTTACCTGGGTGAACCTGTTCATCACCTCATCAAAGAATGCCAGGTAGCAAGTATCTCTCTCCACTAACACAGATATGAGGCATAATTCATTCTGGCCCTCTCTCATATACATACATTCTCCTCCTCACACACATTCCTCTCACACACACATTCTCCTCTCACACACATCTCCTCTCACACACATACCCTCCACACACACACACATTCTCCTCTCACATTGACATTAAGATATTCTCCTCAATATTATCATTATTCTCTTTCCTTCTCACACACATATAGTTTCCTCTCACATAGTTTTCTCCCTTTCTCAGGGACATGAAGTCCCTCCCAAACAGGAAGTCACTCTCAAACCAGGAAATACACATGTGCTTACCAGCTTATCCTAGCCAAATATTACACAAAACCATATTAATGATGTTACTGAAATTTGTCCCATTTTCTCCTGTCATTTTGGGAGTAAATAGCAATGAAAATGACATAAGATGGTTTCAGATCAGCTGACTTCTTCCCTGATAAGTATCACTCAAATCATGGATTTATGTAATTATTACCTTATTACAATTTTTATATTATTTAATTTCTGTGTAGTTATATATGAGTTGACTTCCTGTGTCCCTGAGAAAGGAGAATGTATGTGTGTGAAAGGAGAATGTATGTATGTGTGTGTGTGTGTGTGTGTGTGAGAGAGAGAGAGAGAGAGAGAGGAGAATATATGGTGTGTGAAAGGAGAGGGCCAGAATGAATTATGTCTTGTACGGCCCCTCATACACAGACAACACCCACACACCCATTTTTGTTGTTGAGATGCAACATAGCACTGTATATTTTGCCCTGGTAATACATTCCTCTGATTTGTGAGCATTTAAATTTTATGCACAACGTTAAGAAAACAAGTGGGGGAAAATTTTGTAATTTTTGATGAGTCTCTGACTATTGTAGTTATCAACTACTGCTGCCCAAACCAGGTACCGGGTTCTTTTCATCGAGTAGTTGATGTGGCTGCAGGTTTTTGTTCCAATCAAGCAGCGGCACACCAGATTTGACTCATTTAATCAAATGATCTCAGTCTTCGAGTTGATTAACAAACTGTGTGCTCCGGTTGGTTGGGACAAAACTGCAGCCACAGCCCTCTTTAAGGAATAGTTTGGACATGTCTGGTCTAAACTGAGAACTCTTGCTTCGTCATTTATCCATTAAATTGTCCAGTGTTTAAGAAAGGGAGACAGATGTGCTGCTTCTTCCTCGACATCGCTATTATTAATGTATTTCATACTTAACTACTCAAAAAGCCTAAGTCTTATTTCAGTCAATCGTCTCCCTTTATCAATACCCACTGGTACTGTATTTTATATCATTGGAAAGCCTGATTTGTCACCTTACAATGAGGTACAACTTGTAAGGACTGCAGTATTCATGGAATGAGCAAAAGAGCTAAACTTGTGGGTAGTGCCTAAAGAAAGTTTGTCATCTGAGCCTCCTTTTCTCAACTTTCAGTCTTCACATGCACACTTCTATTTGCTTTGTTTGTATTGTCATACATCTTTTTACACTCAATCTCCACCACTTGGTATTTTTCTAATAATTTCATGTCATTCAACCTCCTTTAAATCTATTTTATCAGTTATTGCTTATGCCATATTAGTATTACTTCAGCAATTTTTTAGTTGGACAGTTTCAGGTACAACATTTTTTCAACATATTTAAATTCAAAATATTCAACTGTTAAGCACACTGTTTGGAGCACTTAAACATTTTCTCATCTCTCTCAGCTTACAAGTTATACTTTTCAGCTGTTATATCAGCTCTTTTCAGCATTGCTTCAACCATAGCGTTTCAGCCTTCAGCATTGTCTTGAGAAATGCTCTTTCAATTGTCCTCCTTGTTGCTGTGTGTGTGAGGATGAAATGAGAGGCGATTTAACTGGAGCAGAAAGCCATGGCACCGCCAGTGGAAAAGAGAGGAGACAAAATAGCTATTGATGGAACAGAGGTCCTGAAAAAGGTGCCCACAATTGCAACGGCTGTTCTTCGGCCTGCTCACACACTCAACCTAAAATATCTGAAGAATCTGCAGTACACCTTGAATTTGTGCAAAAGTCCTGATGGAGCTTGGTGCAAAAAGATCTCCCTTAAAAGTGCATGTTGAGCACCCAGCTTTTCAGCCCAGAGTAGGCAGAGTTAACTCAATTTGGATTTTACAGTGTCTCTACAAATCAAGACTTTGTTTCTTTATATGAGGTTGGTGTTCGATATGACTGCATTTCACTGCTGATAAAAGAATCTGCCCAAGTTATCGAGGCACGAGTGGGTAGTGTGCTGAAAACCAGGAGAGCACTGGTTTATGGCGACCGATTTTTTTCAGACCAAGAGAGGGGCCAGAAGCTACCTCACACGCTTGTAGGTTATGGAACTGAGGAATTCACACAACCACTGATACCACCTCTTATTTTAAGGAATACCCTCTGTATTACTTTTCTTTGGCCTTTTGAAATAGGACAATTTTCTGTTTTGCTTTTTTCCTGATGTTTTTTGTTACTATTTATTTATTTATTATATTTATTTTAGTCACTGAGTATTTAGTTTGATCCACGGCGAAAGTGCCCAATTGAAATGCAGATATTTTGATTGCTGCTTGTATTTGAGAAAAAAAACTGTTATGGTTGAGAACGATTGTTCTTGCTGTAGACTATGTTAAAACATTTTGAAAAAAAAATGTAGTGATTGAAAAATGTCTATTCAACAATAAACAATATGTTAAAAGGGAATGTATTCGAGTATGAATCTAAATGTATTGCAAGTAGTTTTTTTTTTTTTAATTCGCCCTGTAAAATATTAAATTATGATGACTTTAAATTTTATTTGAGATAACTTTTAAAAAAAAAAAGTTTGTTCTACATCAAAAGTTGTTTACATGAAGTTAAAATATTCAGGTTCACGAAGTGGATTATTTACATTGGCACGAACCAATTTATTTATTTTAATTTAGAAAACTTAAATAATTGCTTTTGGTTTTCACCTTCAGAAATTAGTTTACAGGAGGTCAAATATTTTAGTTCAAACTAAATTAATTGTTTACATTGTATCAATGCTATAATATTAGGTGTGACAGATTACTTTTTTTTAAATTTTTTTAAGTTGAGCCAATGTTTCATTTTTTTCAGTGTACAATGAAGAAAAACACTGCTCCCAAAAACTGTTCAATCACATGAATCGTGTGTGAAGTCATTTTCATGATTTTATGATATCAAATAGATGTTTCTTAATGAATTTCTCAGTAATTGTAAAATGTCAGTGTCCTCTGGATCATTTGAGTTTCGTCCCACCTCTGCCCTCTGCCCAGTTGTTGATTTAACATAGAATCATGCTGGTGTGATGGTGGCCTCAGAGTCTTAACTGTTGCTTATTAATTTAAATTACAGCACTATCGGGCACTGTTGGATGTAAATCTTTACCCTAATAGGTCTTGAGGATTTGTTAAGTGTTAGTTGCTTTGAAAGTGTCGATGAAAGTGTCAGATAATTTATTCAATGTAGCTCAAAATCAAAGTCTGAAATTGATGTGAAATTCATGAGAATGTCAAGTAAATAATAATATGATATCCAGCTTAATATAAGGTTGCAGTGCAATGATGACCTCAACCAAACAACACTTCATGTGGTGGCCTCAACATCTAACCAGAGAGCTGAATCCATTATATTCTTAACAAAAATATCATAATGTTGTGATGCTAAATGTACAATCAAACATAGGGTGACTGATTCAAAATTCCCAAAACAAGTGACAAACATTTTCAGTAGCCAATGTACAAAAGGTACACTTATCATCAATGTCAGGTCAGTTTAAATCTTGTTAAATATAGATGATGAAATACAAAAAATATTCTCATGAAATAATAATAATAAATAATGCTTCTGTTTTGTTGATCAAAACAAGCTACACAATGACATATTTCATTCAAATTTCATTCAATTTCAAATGTGGGACTAATAAAGGATTATCTTAAGTTCAGCTGAAAAACGTATAAAATTCAGCTGTCATCTGTCCCATGTGATGGATTATGTCTAAGATGATCAATAGTATTTGTTATACACTCACTGTTTATTATTGTAATGTTTTTACAGAATTTCAACTTGTATAATTTATTATGGAAAAAAAGTCGTAGTTACTTTAGAGTCATCTCATGATGATGAGAATGATATTTTTTCTAAGATTTTAAATGGAGTCTTAGAGAAAGTTCCTTGAAAATGTCAGATGATGGGATTCTCTTGGAGGGAGGTTATCTATATTTTAATCACTGGAGTCTCCTTCTGCAAGGATAAGGGAATAATAATGGATACCTGTATTGCCAATGTATCATGTTCCTCTAAATTTGTAATTAAATAATAATTTTCACACCTGGGGTTAAATCCATAGAAATTAATTAGGTAATTATGTCAAGTTAAGTCTGTTTTATTTGTATAGCATCAAATCTTTACAGTTATCTCAGGGCACTTTTCATATATAGCAGGTCTACATCATACTCTATAATATTATTTACCCAATAATTCCCCCCGTAAGCACTTAGTGACAGTGGCAACAGGAAAAGACCTGAAGCAGGTGGAGGAAGTAAGACCTGACAGAGCAGTGTGCTGTACTGATTCAGTCGCAGTCCTTCTTAGAATACAAACTATGAAAGCTAATGGGGAAATTGAATGCTGGAAATCAAGCCAGTTCTATTCAGACACAGGCTTGGGATGGAAGTGCAATTTTGTTGGGTGCCTGCTTACGTAGGAATAAAAGGAAATAAAACAAAACAAAATAGCCAAAAAAACAACAACGACAAAACAAAAAACAAACAAACAAAAAACAAGGATGAGAGATGTGTGTAGAGGAAACAGAAGGAGAGGAGAGTGTTTTAATGAGGCGAAACTTTCACCAGGTCTAAATAAAACATCTCAGATGAATGCTCAGAGTGTAAAATGACAGCAGATGTGGAACATATAATGATGCACTTTGGAAAGTATAGTGAAGAGAGGATAAGACATTCAACAAGAAGGCAGGTAGGGCATGAACAGAACCTTGAGGGTATTCTGGGAACAACACAAGGTCTGGCACAGGACACAACCAAAGCTGTTGTGGAATATTTGAAGGAGATAAGATTATAGTTTAGAATTTAGTGAGTGATTTTTATTTATTTATTTATTTATTGTTTTTTTGTTTTGTTTTGTTTTTGGTCTGATGATGTGAAGTAGTCCAGGGATAATAGTTCATACTGCACACAGTAGTACAGTGCAGTAGGTGGCGGTATGTACCCTATGAGCAATGATTTCAACCTACCTTTAAAATCATTAAAAAGAAGAAGAAAACGTAACTTCCGACTTGTACTACCTCAATTTTCGTCCGCATCCTGGTTAGGCATCAAATGAAAACACAGTAGCACTGAGGCGTGAACGTTGCTTTTTGGTTTAAAATGGGTAAGTTAAACTCGCCTTTCATATTATAATAGTTAGCTTGTTAAGGTGGTTTGACCGCCGCAGCATACAGTAGTGTAATTTTTTACCAGCTAGCTGTGAACTAGCTGGCTAACTGCATCTCTGCACTAGCTATACTAACAGATGATTCATTAGGAGACGTCTCTGTACTTAAATAAATAATACAACACACAATATAAAAGACAGCTGGATTTATATTTATATATTTAAACAGCGACCAGTGAGAGTAACGCTGTGTGCCTGTGGTGGATATTTGGCCCAGTTTTCTGTGGCTGCCTTGGTATCGAGCTAACAGCTAATAGCTGCTTTATGTAAACTATCAAGACATCTATCATCTCAATTTGCTGATATAGCAGTAAACTCTCTACACTGAGGGACTGACGTTCAGTCTTATGCATATCTGCCCTCTATCCTCCACAGTACTGGGGAGTATGGAGGACTGCTCAGCTGAGCTTTCATGGAAAACACCAGCTACTGGAACCGTTTAGTGTGTTTATATTTGAAACTGTAAAACTGTAAAACACTGCTGTGCACTGTTGCTGACTGCTGAATAAAGTGTTTGTGTTTCCTCTCAGCTGTGGCCATGAGCTCAACGTGTCCCGGCCTGTACTGTGGCAGGATGATGATCAATGGATCAGTGGAGGGAGAGTGTGGTGTGAGTACTCAACACCTCATATGTGTTTTTTTCCCCCAATTTGTTTATTAACATTTTCAACATATTTTTTAAGTGAACACAAACTGTATTGTGCTATATCAATACATTGGACCAACACAATGATGATAAAGCAAGGGTTGGGCGGTAGAAGACAAAACAAAACCAAGACAAAAACAACAGTACAAGGTAGAAAGAAAAAAAATCTATATATTTGGTCGATCTGCTGCATGTTGTGTCAAGTTAGTGCAGAAGAAGAAAGACCTAAAATAACTGAATGAATAAAAGACCCTCCATCAGTCACTCTGGGCTCCCTCAAAGGTCTAACTCAACAAGCCTTTAGTTATGAACCTATGTCTTTCTAGTTTGGCTAAATTAAGGACATCCTTATCCACAGTGTATGTGAGGAGGAGCTGTAGATTTCCACTTGAGCAATATTAACCATTTTGTGAGAAGGGTAACAAAGGCTACAAAAGCCACCTCTAGGGAAGACAGGGATATTGTGCGTATAGTTACACCAAATGATGCAGTTATGGCATTAGGTTCAATCAGTTTTCCCGTAACCTTTGATAATATTCAGGAAATATTCTCCCAGTAGAGTTGTAGAGCATGGCTGGTGCATGGTGATACCTGTCATATGTTGGATCCACATCTTTGTATATTTTTGACAGCATAACCTGTGTCAGCTGGTGTACAGTTTTGTACTGTATTAGTCCATGTTTTGTGTAAATAGATGACTTGTGTACATTATCAAAAGCACCTTCCCACCTGATGTTTGTCTGGCTGAGGGTGTGTGTGAGTGTGGGGGCATTGTCTGTCATCTGTCGAGGCTGTAATAGAGAGATGGGACAGTCGTAACTTTAGTTAAGCTTTCAGGTTGGTATCCAGTCCAATGTACTGTGCCAGATGGGCTTCAGTAAGATGTAGGCTTCTGTGACTGTTGTGTTAATGCAGTGTTATCACATTTAGAACACAGCCGCCTTTCACTACGACCTCATAGTAAACAGTGAATAGAATAATCACCTTTCTGACAGTGTCAACAAGAAAATGTATATGCTTTGTGAAAGTAGGATTCATGGCAGAGCTTGTATTAGATTGCAGTTGATTGGACAGGTGTACCTAAGTTGCATATACAGCTGAGTGTCTGTTGACAGCTTTGGTCAGCTGTTTCATAGTTCAGCTTTGGGAATGCTGTAACACTCAGAGACTGGTGCTAATTAGAACAAGCAGTTATTTATCTACATTGATTTTCTGGAAGTGAAACTAAACGTGAAAACACCTAAACTGTGTATTGAAATGTACATTCATTTGATCAACATGCAGGGTTTGGTTCTCACTACCTCCTGGTACTGATTTAAATGTGTCCATAGCACCAAGTTAAAAAAAACTGTTAAGCTTACATCAAATGCCTGGTCAGATTCTTCTTCTTATTACTTTATCTTGGACCAGCTAGCTGCTTGTTTTAAGACAACGGTAAACAGTGAGTGAGAAATTTGACATTTACTGCTGGAACTTCTGATGGCGCATCGCCACTACTTCACCTCCTCTTGCCACTGCATCACCTGCTCCAGCCGAGCCGCTGTCGAGCACTCTGACTGACAGTGATTGGAAACTGCTCTCATCAACAATTATCACACTGTGAGTACTCTTGTTCATGCTGGCATCATTGATGTTTCAGCTCGACTAGGAACTAAGTTATTAAAGTTCGGTTGTGACATCATTGTGTATCACCTGTTCAGGCAGTTCCCATTGCCATCAGTAATGCTCCACAGCTGGAAACACAGCTGTGCACTAAATGCCAGTAATCTTGTCCCTGCCAGACTCTCCTCGGACAGCCTTGTTCCATGCCCATATTCCCACCCAGTTAATGTCAGATCTCAGGTGACAAATAAGACATTCTTCAGTCACGACCTCATAGCAAGGCATTTGGATTTCTTTAAGAGAGGTTTTAGTCCATATTGGCAAGATAGCATCACATGGTCGTGGTAAATTTTTTGGCTGCACATCCATGATGAGAATGTGCCATTACACCACATCCCAAAGGTGCTCTGTTGGATTGAGATCTGGCAACTGTGGAGGCCATTTGAGTACAGTGGACTCATTGTCATGTTCAAGAAAGCAGTTTGAGATGATTTGAGCTTTGTGACATGGAGCATTATCCTGCTGGAAGCAGCCATCAGAAGATGGGAACACTGTGGTCATAAAGGGATGGGCATAGTCAGCAGCAGTACTCAGGTAGGCTGTGGTGTTGCTACTAAGGAGGCCAAAGTGTGCCAAGAAAACATCCCCCACACCATTACACCACCAGCAGCAGCCTGAACCGTTGATACAAGGCAGGATGGATCCATGCTTTCATGTTGTTTACACCAAATTCTGACCCTACCATCTGATCAAGATTCATCCAGACTCATCAGATCAGGCAACGTTTTTCCAATCTTTTATTGTCCAGCTCTGGTGAGCCTGTGTGAACTGTGGCCTCGGTTTCCTGTTCTTAGCTGACAGGAGTGGCACCCAGTGTGGTTCTCTGTTGCTGTAGCCCATCTGCTTCAAGGTTCGATGTGTTGTGTGTCAGAGATGATCTTCTGCAGACCTTGGTTGCAATGAGTGGTTATTTGAGTTACTGTTTCCTTCCTATCAGCTCGAACAGTCTAGGCATTCTCCTCTAACCTCTGGCATCAACAAGGCACTTGAGGAAGGTATAGAAAGGCACAGGAGATGAACTTTTTCTGAATTTCTATCATTATCTTTGTAATAAAATGTATCATGATGATACAGATTAAATTCTGGTTTCAGTTTCAGAAATGTGGTTGCCGGGGTTGCAGTGTGTTTTCATTGGCTGACAAATCACTGCCCTCTCTGTGTGCTACGGCAGGTGTGTCCTCGTGGTGAGCGGGCTAACCTCCAGAAGGTATGTGAACGCTGCAATGAGTCCCCCGAGCTCTACGACTGGCTCTATCTGGGATTCATGGCCATGTTACCTCTGGTGCTGCACTGGTTCTTCATTGAGTGGTACTCTGGAAAGAAGAGGTGAGGTCTCTCTCTCTCTCACACACACACAAACACACATACACGCACACACACATTCTCTCAGTGTAAATTTGATAGCTTGCAGTAGTTCTGATGTTAGCATAATAATGTGTGGTGAAAAGAGAGAGCTGTGGTTTGTTGACTGTGTGTTCACAGTGTTTGACCTTTTCCTGTCAGTGCCTGACTGAAGGTGGTGATTTCAGAGCTCTCCATTTTTTAAATGGTCGTGCTGGAAAGCCACCTAGCTACTAGTAAACTGGTAGGGCGGTAGGATGGTCTGCTTAACTCCCAGTGGAATAGGACACTTCCCAAGCTTTGTCTGTAGTAGAGGCCAGAGAAAGATTCACCTCCAGAGCGATACCTGTCCTGGAGTTAACCTTATCAGAGCAAAAGCAGAGCTCAGTGCTACAAGCAATATCACCACTTATGCCAACAACTCATCTTTTCAAATCACATTTCTTGAAGCAGGTTCAGGCTGTTGGCCACATTCTGACTGTAGCATTTGTTTTCATTTTAAATATCAGAATCTTGTACAGTGGTTTTCACAACACTAACAGAGGAGCTGAGTTTATCTCTGCATGTGTCAGAGTCTGAGCTTAGTGCTGCTCTGCAACGTGCTGCCAAACAGATTTACTTGTTTTTTTTTCTGTTTGATATGTGTTATTCTGTGATGGGAATTTTGAGTTGTGTTGTTGCATGTCAGTTCCAGTGCTCTGCTGCAGCACATCACAGCCATGTTGGAGTGCAGCGTGTCAGCTGTGGTCACTCTGCTGGTCACAGAGCCTGTGGGAATGCTCAGTATCCGCTCCTGTGGAGTCCAGATGCTGTCTGATTGGTATACCATGCTGTACAACCCCAGTCCAGACTACATCAACACAATACACTGCACCCAGGAGGCCGTCTACCCACTGTAAGTGCTGATGAAGGGGGGCGGGGGGCAGCACAGATAAAGCATTCTCTACATTACCATTTCATCACCTTTCAGAGGCCTTCTGTTCCTCACAGTTGCTGCGTTGTTTTTCTCCTCCTCAGCTACACCATTGTGTTAATCTACTATGCGTTCTGCTTGGTGCTAATGATGCTACTGCGCCCTCTGCTGGTGAAGAAGATCGCCTGTGGTCTGGGTAAATCTGACCGCTTCAAGAGCATCTATGCCGCTCTCTACTTCTTCCCCATCCTCACCGTGCTGCAGGCTGTGGGAGGAGGACTGCTCTGTGAGTGTGTTAACGAGCGGCTGCACACCACCACATTACACAGCTATTAATAGTCTCAGTTCAAATAAAAAAGCTGAATTGTGCAGCTGCGAGTGACTGTTTGTGTGTTTCAGACTATGCATTCCCCTATATCATCCTGGTCCTGTCTCTGGTCACACTGGCTGTTTACATGTCTGCCTCCGAGATACAGGTAACAACACTGCACTACCTGGCTTTACGGTGCTCAGCAGACTAAAACATTTTTGACACCTTTAATTTGAAGTCAGTAGTCACCTTGAATGTCCTCATTTTGAGAGGTTTAATGCTGGAATGTGCTACGTGAGATTTATAGTGAAGCAGTCTAAACTATAATGGTGTCATTATTCTATAGAAGTTACATTGTGCAATTTACATTTACCTCATAATGATAAGTTAAAGCAAAAAAGTCCTCTATTGTTACAAGAGTTTACACCAGACTCTTCTTTGACGACCAATATGTCTGTTAATATAGAACAACTACCAGACACATAACAGCCTACATTTAAACAACAACAAAGCACAAACATTATGATCCAGCAAATGTAAATTACTCCCTGAGGGATGTCGGAGTCGTGCTAAATGTTAATATGAGAGTCGAGAGTTGAGTCACGTGATCAAACACTGAGTGAAACAAACTAATCGTTTGCAATAATATAAGTTTATATGTAAAAAGGAATAACTCTTATTTTTGAGCCTGTTTTGTGTTTTGGGGTGTGAATAAGTGATGATGGGGACAAAAGTCTTTGGAATCCGTGCAGTATTGATCAAGAACAGTGAACCCGGACACAGAGAACAGCTACTGCAGTGTAAACAAACTGCATTTGTCCACGTCAAAGTACGTCCACTAAAGTGGTTGGTTTGGTCACTGACAGGCTCAGATTGTTATTATAATTATCTGAAAACATTATGGATATGATTGCCACAGAGACAGACCTTTTTATTAACCAGAAACATTGCTTTTAATCTCAACCAGACTCCATTGACAAAAACAGTAATTTAACTGATGAGAACACACTGTAATGCCACTCCCTCGATCTGTTAGTTTGTTAGTTGTTAGTTAGTTAGTTACTTGTGGTACTTTGTAAAAGATCTGAATACTTTTTCCACTACTTAAAGTCAAACAATAACACAAACAAACTAACCGATGGAGGCAGTGATGATCTAGCAGCTCCTGTGTTCTGCTTGGTAAAATTACTGTTTTTGTCAATGGAGTCTGGTAGTGATCGCCTGTCCACTGTCCTTGATCAATAATGCACCGATTCCAAAGAGTTTTGTCCCTACCAATCATTTATGTGGGAAAATAAGGTCAAAATAAGTTATTCTTTCAGCTGTCAACATATTTTATACATGACACAACAGACTATGAATTTTCCACTGAACATTTTGGCCGGTGTTGTTTTCATCTACATGATACCGGCCAAACGTGAACTCTGATTGTTACTTAGGTTAGCCTTTTAACATATGAATCGCATTGATCTCCAGACATTTTCAGTTTTCATGGTCACATGGTTAATTAGATGTTTAATTTCTGCCTTCCCTGGTGATATTTCTGGGCTTTCTTTATTTGTTGTTGTTTTGAAAGGTGCTATATAAAGGAGCTGAAGCAGTTGAAGTGTTTGAGAATTATTTCAGGCAGTTGATGTGTTTGCTGGAAGCTGATCTCTCAGTGTTATTAATCTGAACCTCTGTCCTCTGTGTGTCCTCACCCTCCACTACAGTCCTTTAAAAACTTGGTTGCTAAGAAGAAGCGACTGGTCGTCTTGTTCAGCCACTGGCTGCTCCACGCATACGGCATCATCTCCATCTCCAGACTGGACAAGCTGGAGCAGGATCTGCCGCTGCTGGCCCTCGTGCCCGGTCCTGCCCTGTTCTACATCGCCACAGCAAAGTTCACCGAGCCCAGCCGCATCCTGTCTGAGGGCGGCAACGGACACTGAGCTGGTCTCATCACGAGTTCAACAGAAAGTAAAGTTCCTACAGTCTGCCTTATATTCATTTGACATGTGCTGAGAGACGTTTTTAGCATGTTTGTGAATGTTGTACATGTTCCTGTAAATACAGTAAATGTATGTAAATGAAGACTGACTGGCCTGGTGACTCAGACCACCTCAGGTTTTGATGAAGAGATTCACCGGGCCTCATGTATTTATATCAAAGTGCAGTAGAAGCACACCACCTCAGACACATCCAGCCTGGGGAGGGTCGGCCCTGGTTTCTGTCACAGTCACAGAGCTGAGCAGCCATTTCTCTGAGAGCAAAAAAGTTTTCCCAGAATCCTACAAGACTTGTCAGTCATCTGTATCAAATGATGGAAATAAAGATTTGTAACCAGTTTGAGCTGAAGCAGCTGAGCTGCCGCTCTGTTTTTTACAAATCGAAATCACGACTGTAGCTGGAGCTGACACATGACTTTATTTGATTTGTACAAAACTAATTTAAAAAGTTGTATTAACATGTTTGTTTACACATGACCGTAAATAAGAGGCAGAGACGGGGTGAGAGGAGGAGAGACATGTAAATAGTGCCACCATGTGTGTATTTTAGTGAACCTGATTGTATTTGTCCTACAGATGGAATATTACAGGGACACAGAAACAGCTGGTTGTGTATTTTGCTGTGTATGAGCTGTTGTTGGTTTGTCGTCCTTGAACCGAGCTGTAATCATTCACACAGCCTTCAGTGGGTTTCTGAGTTGAAGCAGCTGATGTACTGTACATATATATTACTGTAAATATATGAATGCTTGTAAATGTTAGTGTGTTCTGCAGTTATGCTCACAAGCTCACATTGCAGTGAGTAAAGCAGTAATCCTTCCTGTTTGATTTCACGTAACACCTGACACTACATGTTACACTACAAATCTCCAGCCTCATAAACACACCTGCTGTCAGCAGCAAACAAACACTGTGGTTTCCTGAATGCAGAGAGATTCTGTACTGCCTGAAAGAGCAGACATCCCTCTGGACTGGAGACATTTTACTGACTCATGCAAATCTAATCTAATCTAAAGCTAATCTTCCACACCAGGAACCTGTTCACAGACAGTTTTACTGTGAAAACCTGATCGACCTGCTCCATTAGTCCATGTTGTAGAGAGGAGGGTTTTAGTCGGCAAAGTAAACCAGATAACTTAGTCAACCTGCCTGTGCTAACAGTGGGTGTATTTGCCTGTTGTAAACACAGTTATGTTCTGTTGCTTGTCCACACTTTGGGTGTTAGAAAATGACGTTCATGTGTGAGCTGTTGTGAACACAGAGGCTTCCTGTTGCTTCTAAGAATAAAGTGGAGCCATGCTGAAAACAACTGACAGAGCCTGGGCTTTTTAATTCTATTTCTCTTGCGTAGTGTATCGCAGGACAGGCTCTGAACCTGCCTGCCATCTCCCTCTCCTTCTCTCTCTTTTGTCATCAATTCATTAACTTTAGACACCAAAAGTTCAAAAAACAGGTCTGACAGCTGCCTCTGCAAAACAAGAAATGCTCATCTTCATAATATATACAAAATCTATATATATAACAGATGCATGTGTGTGTGTGTGTGTACATGCTTGATGCTGCTTGATGTAATCATAGGGGACTCAATTCAGTAGACTGAACTGGAATGAGAAGCTACTGATTTCAGAAGTACTGCACATTTATTCAGAGAAGAGTGATTGGCTTATAGTAATTCAAACTGTTGAAAAGAAAAAGAGGGAGGACATCTTCACACACATTAACAAGACATGAGGAAGCATGTCAAGATTTTTATTGGCACCTGTGGACTTAGTCACTGGTGATCCAACATGCCTCTGCTGGGCGACACCATCAGACACTCCTGTTAACATTTGAGGAAGTGAAGACATTTGCTGTCTAATGACTGGGCTTGGATGATGATGGTGATGGCAATGATGATGTAGTCATCATTAAACATTGACATGTTAGCCTGCTAAAGTTAGCATTTAGCTCACAGCACCACTGTGCTCAATAGCCTTTGTGCAGACATTGCTGTACCACTCAGAGACACCCAGAGAACATTTTTTACACACTTTTAATCATGCACAGTTTGATACGTTTAGATTCAACATTTATTTTCTCAGCTCAAATATCTGAAAAACAAAAAAATCATGATGACTGATTACAGTTCCTTAGAAGAGGACAAATGCAGTATGGCTACAGTCAGTGAGTGATAAACTTACTTTACAGTGATGACATTTCCCCTGGAAAACTTAAAACTCAGTGAGATGACTACAGTGTGTGATGAGTTAACCTGGAAATTCAAACACATCAGAAAAATGTACAATAACAGCAGCAGAGTAAAATATGTTCAACTGTAACTCCTACCTGAGAAAACCATTCTAGTTAAAGGTCAAATTAAACCAATCCACCTTTACAGACTTCAATAATTCATTTTCATTGAACCTGCCTCATCAGCTGTTTCTCCTAACAATTAGTCTACATTCATATGCAGTTATTTTGCATTGAACAGTTTGGGGGAAACATAATGCTGCAGATGATGAATATATGTTTATTACATGACATTTTACTGGACCCTCTCATGGTAACTTCACAGGAACATTAACACTTGGTTATAGTTTATAATAGATATTACATGCTGGTCTTATTAAAGTCAACCAGGACTTAA
Organism: Lates japonicus; assembly: GCA_033238685.1. Lineage (NCBI taxonomy): Eukaryota > Metazoa > Chordata > Actinopteri > Centropomidae > Lates > Lates japonicus. Next base: position 5,614,651 of record BRZM01000024.1, on the reverse strand, counting down.
GCTCGAGGACAATCCTGTCAGACACTGATGACCATCCATTCCCCCATTCAATGTCATACTACGTCCTGCACTAGAACAAAAGGCTGCAGGCGAATGTAGACGGCCAACATGAATACATTGCATATGTGTGCGATTGATAGGAGACACTGCCTCATCTCCCTCTGTCTGCAGTGTCAACATTCAGCTTTTGATTTCTGTGACTGCAATCACAGACACATTTTCTTATTTAAAGACTAACACCTGAGCCTAGGGCTGCATGATTCTGGAAAAAATGAGATTCATGATTTTTTGGCTTAGAACTGAGATCATGATTCTCTCTCACGATTGCAGTCATTTATTCATCAGTGGTGCCTGATATAGAACAAGTCATATCTTTGGCTAAGTGGTAGGTGATCACCTATGGGAGCTTGATGGGTATGGTGATAAACTGTAAGGTTCTCAGGCTGCCCCCTAAATGTCGACTATTCAATGCATCAGTCAGGAATACCCTGACTCGACTCACAGAATGTCAGTGGACGAGTGGTTACACTTTTTTCTTAGCTGCCTCACAGTTCACACACAGAGCACTGCAGGAGCAGCCGAGTGACGGCTGCGGCTGTAAACTTTACAACCACATCTTGTCTTAAAATAACCAAACCTCAAAACTGAGTAACTGTGGAGTTAGACACTTGATGAAAATGGAGGGCAGAGCTGCAGCACGGTGCAGGAGGCGCTCCGATTCTCTCCGCTCCGGTGTCAGGTGAGCTCTGTCTGCTGAGAGCTGCATGCCTGCCACAAGAACGGACACAGCTAAAGTGGAAACTACCAGTGATGTAGAAGGTGTCCCTGATGAAAATGCAGCCAAATCGTTGTCATTTAGAAAGAAGATCTGAATGTGAACTGAGATCGCGATTTTAATATGATTAATAGTGCAGTCCTACCTGAGTCTGAGAAGGTTGTTGGAGAATACTTCAACTCCAGTATGATTACAGTCAGATATGATGATTACACAGAGGCATTTAGTGTTAATTCCACTCAACTGACATAGGCTGACAGGTTAAGACACGTGTAAATTAAATGTAAAGCAGAATATAAACACAAATTGAAGGTATATATAACCCAAGACTGGTCTGATACAGTATACCCAACCAGCTGTGTGCATGAAGAAGCACTGTGAATGCCACTTACTCAGCTCAACTCTAACTTTAGGATCACCTGGGTTTTGCATCTGGTAGAATTGACACAAGCATACTTGAATTGAATTGTGTCTGTTGAACACATTTAGTTTCCAACACAGACGTTTTATCCCGATTTATCAGTTTCTCATCTTTCCATGAATGTGAGAAATCATTAATGACATACTTCACATTTCTGTCCATCCCCTTGAGAAGACAATATCCTCTTGTATATATTAGAGATGCACAAATGTGCTGATTCAAGGCAACAAAAATACAGATATCAGAATACAGTGCATCCCTACTGTCTCACACAGTTAACATTTTACAGCAAAAAAAGTTTCCCAAGAACGCACCATATCCCATATGTCTGCTTTACAGTCAGACAGTGATTAATGACTGGAGTTACATTAACAGACTGTGTGGGAGCAAAGATCTCTCTTCTTTTAAAGTCAGTTTCCACACAAACACGTGTTTCCTGAGCACTGGGACTTTTGGCCTTCATTTTGTAGCCTTTGACTCAAACTAAAACAAGTCTTTTCCCACTTCCTGTTCCTTTGAAATCAACTGATAGATGGACAGCTCTGCTCCTTTTACTGAGGCAGGACAGTCCTGAAGAATCCTGACTTGAAACAGTTTTAAACCATTTCCAGAAACCTGCATCAGCCTCTCCACAGCTGCCCCCCCCCCCCATCTCCCCCCAAAAAAAAACAAAACAAAGATCTGCATATTCCATTTCAAACATCCATTAGAGAGTCCTGCATGTGCAGGTATGAGCCAAAGAAAAAAGCAGGCCCTGCTGATCACCAGCTCTCATTACTTCTGGATGTAGATGATGATGATGCACAGAGTTCCCACCAGCCCCAGGGCCTGAATACCCAGGAACCAGAGCAGCAGCCAGAAGAAGACAATCACCACTGGCTCCACTATCTTGTCCCCAAAGTACATCTGGCTGAAGCCCATCCCCCGCAGACACTTATTGAGCATCCCAAATAAAGTCCCCATCCGCTCACAGTCATCCAGCTGAGGCTCTCTGGTGGTGGGGTCGTCCACATGGGGCCATCTGGCGCTGGGATCGCTGGGCAGTCGAGGCTGAGTCCGACTGCCATCGGCCTGAGAAGACAAAGTTCCAGTTCCAGTAATGATCAGAGCTGCTCATGGAGAATAAAATGTGAAAATGTCTTGAGCTTGTGTTAAAACCACAGACCTTATTTCAGACATTTAACCAAAAACCCACTGACTTTGGGATGGGAACAGGAAGTGCTGACAGTCCTGCACCATTGTAGCGTATGAGTCTGAATCTAAACTTTCATGTAATTCAGGTATTTATTAGATTTCCCCTCATAGCAGCCTCTGATCCTGCTCTTGACTGTCATCTCTTCAAATCTCACATTTACAAAAGTATCCAGACCTTTACAGCAGTTACAGCTTCCAGTTTTCCTGGTTAAGTAAATGTAGTAAAATGTAGTAGTTTGTAGTAAAGAGCTTAATTCATACATACACTACTGGTCCACAGCCATATCTCTACAAAGTATTACATAAATATGACAACTCCATCCTGTCAAATGCTTTTTCAGCATCCAGTACTGCTGAAAGCTGAGGTGAAACAGTTCTAAGCCTTCTCATGTTACTTGAGGCAAAATGGCCTTTAACAAATCCTGTTTGGTCAAAATGGATCAGTTAGGGAACTGCTGTTCAGGACGCACTGCAGGTATTTTAGCAAATAACTTATAGTCATTATACTGAAATTACTGATTTGCATATGATTTTTATTGATGGAATTGCCCTTGGCATTGTTGCAATTACTGCTGTTTATATAGTGATGTGATATAGTCCTCTAGTTCATTTGACTCCATCTTTCAATGATGGTTAATATATATATATACTGTCTGAAGGAGTTAAATCTAGTAGGCTTGAGCTGGTCCTAAGGATTAGTATCAGCTAAAACAAGCCTGATCAAACTCAGATCCTTTTCTTACTCCAGTGTTTTGTCCACCTCAGCCTGACAGTGTTTTGACAGCATACAGTGCAGCATATGCTTGTGGGAGTAAATACTAGAGTGTAAATGTGAAAGATTCTTTTGGTGTACTGTTACGAATGACTCTGGTTCACTGAGTTACACTAATGACACTGTTTTCTTCTCTCTCTTTGTTGTTAGCAAAGTGTAACAGTGTACAAAACATTCTGGTAGCTGCATCTCATTTTTAGACAGTGCTGAATCAGCATTTGGGTAAAGCTATCTGCAGACAGCCAATGATAAGGGCCCAGAGCAGGATCAGAGCCAGAAAACCTTGATCAGGATTAATTCAGTGAGTAACTTGGCTGTTACTGTGAGAGGAAAACCTCCACTCTCTAACACCACCGTACAACCCTGCTGGACTGAGTGTTTCTGTAGTTCCAGCAGAGTGAGACTTCCTGCTGTGTCAAAAACAAGCAGCCGGTCTTCTTCCTCACTACATTCACAGATTACATCTGATATCACTACACTTCAGACAGCAAGCATACACCATTATTATTGCCTTATCTAAACCATTATTCATTTTATTAGCTGTATTTAGCCTCTATGAAGTGTGAAAAGTATGGATGCAACGACAAACACCTTGTACAGTTTATACTTATTATATTATATATTATACATATTACATATTATATTATTTATACTCATTATTTCCATGACACCAAATCCTATCCTCCTTAATCTGAGCATGTTGTTGAGGTGAAATTATTATCATACAATCCTCTGAGTTGTTCACTGCCACATGTAACTCATGGTGCATTGGTGCTTTGCTTCCTTACTGAACTTAAGAGCTGTCTGAGGCACACCCAGCGTGTCTGCCATGGTCCACCACAAACCTGTGGTATGATAACACACTGTCTGATAACACGCTGTCATTAGCTACCTTCCCTACACTTAAGGTAAGAGTTATCCGTGTCACATGATGCTATCTCTGTGCTGAAAGAGTCCCATTTAAAGTTGCTGCGCTGACTACACACATAATAGGCCGTTACTTGACAAGCTTAAAAAATGAAGAGCCATCAGTATAACACAGTCGTGAACCATGCAGTTACCTGGCTCATATATCCCGATTAGAAGACTTGATCCTGTTAAGTATTAATATTCATAAGTCATATATTATGATGTATGTATCGCTTTTATTTCCAAAAGAAACATCAAAGAGTCAGATTTCTGAATGGAGTTTGGCACACACGAGCTAAACAGGAAAACTGAAAATGGTTCAAACTGAGGTCATGGTAAAGTGAGAGTCAAGCTCTTTACTATCAGAGGACCTCACTGACACAGTCAAAGCCCCACCCAGACCTGCTCCATTACTGTACCGCGTTAGGATGACAAGGTTAGCTTGAAATCTACCTCAGGGCTACAGCTAGCTTGTTAAAGTCACGTTAGTTTTCTTTACCGGGTGTCGCTGGTGGTGGAGTGCGGCGTGCCGTGCACCGTGAGCAGGCTGAGCAGTGAGTCTGCCTCTTCTCTGGTTTACTGACGACAGCTCCTCAAATTCACGTCGATGAAAAACATGCTGGTCGTTAACAGGCGGTGTTACAGCGGACATCTTACAGCCGGTCCACTGCCAGGAACTTGAGGAATCACAACATGCAGCTGGAGTGACTGAGCCCAATCCCAATGTCCGTCCTCAGCGGCGCGTGCCCTATAAGTTCGCGAGAGTTCAACGACATCGTCCAATTACAGACCGCAACACCAGTAGCGTCACGCCGCGGTGGAAACACTGCACCCTGCAGACGAGGATAGTAATTACAGCCATAACACAATATCTGAGTTAGTCTGTGTAGGTCTCAGTCATCCAGGTCGTGGTAGTCTTCAGTATTTAACCCCTTGGAGTTGGTCCTGAGAGTCGTTAGGATGACATGGCTCGAGGTGAGAATGGGGGCCAAATCGCCTGGGCAAGGATCTCAAGACCAGGTTGTAGGTGGCTGATAGTTGGTGTGTAGGCCTCTGTTAAATCATGGATGTTCCAGATGGACATAGAGATCTGAGAGAGGAGTGAAGACGGCCATCTATGTCCATCTGGAACATCCATGATTTAACAGAGGTGGTACATACCTGGGCCTCCACAACCAGTTTTTAGACTGAGGAAGTCCTTCAGATGAGAGGTGAAATGTGTTCAAGAAAAATAAAAGAAGTCCAGTTGCCTTCAACTCTAGCTCTTAACATCTGAGTTTGTGAGGCGTCAACAGATCTCACCTTCACAAACAGAATCTAATCTGAACTCACCTGTCTGTCTGCATGCTACAACTGTACTGAACAGTTAGTGGAAACATGTCTTAACTCTTAATGTGAAAGAAGTTTTCAGATATTAACATAAAAGATCATATGTTCACAGATGTGATCAGTTGGTTGCAGAATGTTAACTACATTTAAGATCATGTCATTCAGTCCAGTGTTAACTGGTGAGAATAGATAAGTAATTATAATCATATTTATACAACTTCTCTGATTATTGCCACATGATTTATGAATCATTTGATCACTATCAAGATTACTATCATTTATGCTGCTGCCAAAATAGCTCCTTTAACAAGTAGTAACAAAATAACCTGTGGGCTCCAACCCTGTCTCAAATAAGATACAACTAAACTATAACAGCCAAAACATTTTGTAGGAAACTTCTGATAATGACAATGTGTTGTTAATTCAGCCTATCTGGCAAGTCAAAATGATACCGAACATCTCAGTAAAAGGTTCACCAACAACATATCTGTTTTCCACCAAAATAACTGTTCTTTCTGTACAATACTACACTGTAGTGACTCCAGCATTATGAAACAGTTTTCTGGTTCTGTTTAGACTCTCACAGCTCCTGGTTCAGGTTCAGAGAAAGATCCTGGTCTAGTTTAATACAGATGATGCAGTGACTTCAGACACAACCTGTTGATTTACACTGAACCTAAACCACCATCCCTCTCTGATGTAAATGTGGAGCTTCATCCATTAACAATCATGTTGCCTTTGAACATAATCCAGCCAGAGATTATGTTTCCTATGAAACATATTTGCTGTTGCAGTTTAGTTGGTTATAAACAGAATTGGAGTTACAATAATTCACCTTATCCAGCAGTGAACAGTAAGCTGAGATTTAAACACTTACTATATCATCATTTTTATCACCACTGACAGCTGTTGAGTTGTTTAACTGTAGCTTAAGTTTTACTCTCAGAAAATGAGACACGTTGCTCGGTGGGATTGTTCATGTAGTGTCTGATCCATTGTGGAAGGGTATGGATCTGCAGGGGTTATATTTCTGTGATGTTTATTCATGGTCAAAAAGCGTGTATCTGAAATAAGATCCTGATAGTTTGTGGATGTGCAGACATTAAGAGAGAAACAGTCCCATTTTATTTATTTATTGCTATTTATCATTAATAACATTATGAGCACCTTTCATTACTTTTGTAGCTTTTACCTGGGTCTCTGCTCTTTAGGCCTATTTATTCCTCTGAGTTTAACTGACACAGCGTAGACGTGTACCTTACATCATAATTAGACCCAGTTAGTTTACGATAATCTGATTAAACACTAATGTATTTCAGAATATGCATCCTTCGCTTTCTACAAGAAAAAGTAAACAGAAAACCTTTCTTACTCAAACTTTCCATTTTGATGATAATACTTTATTTTACTTAACTAAGGTAAAATGATGAATGCAGGAGTTCTAATTGTAATGAAGTGTTTTTAAATTGTGGGAATGGATCCACCTCTGTACTTCGGTTCATGAGTTACCTCGTTAGCAGTATTGCATTCCTGATGTTAAAATAAAATTAAACACTGTATATAATGGTCTTGATGAAATACTCTACAGGGCAGGGTGGTGGGGTCCTCAAGACCTGAACAGGCTCGAAGCCCTGATGTTGTGATTTGTTATTCTGACAGTGAGGCATGGGATTACATGCCACTTGTAAGAAGTGTAATCCCAGCTAATCTGGGATTCAGTTTCACTCTGCACTGTGGACACAGCCTCAGACTGGAGAGGACTGGGAGTATGGAGATACAAATGGCCTGCCTGAGTACAGGGTTTGTCTGCTGAAGGATGTATCTGCTGGTCCTTGTTCACATCCTGCAGTCGTTCCTGTTGGCCGTCGACTCCTGTCCAGCTACGTGTACCTGCACGACTGGGAACAGTGGAACAGCACAGCTAAGGTTGGAACATAACTCATTGTAGCTTATTATATCTTAAGAATGTTGATTTTATTGAGGCTCTGTTTGAACCAACAAGGTATTGCTACTGCAACAAATGTTATGACCAAAGTTGTCAAATGATGACATCACCAAATATTAGTAAATTATTGAATAGCCTCCCATATTGCCCAAAGAAGGTGTAATTATATGGTCTACCCCGTGCATTTTACTTTACATTGTGGATAATAGTGGTTAACATGCAGAGGAACAGGACTGGAGTAATCTTATCACAACCAAATTTAGACAGGCTGATAAAAAGTGTCCGAGTGCTGACAGTGACACGTGTTTAACAGTGGGCGGTGTCATTATGTAAAATCATAGATGTTGATTTTGGATGAAAAGTTAAGATTTCATTGATGAATGTCTATTTACTGACTGGAAACCATCTGTACTTATGGAAGATGTGGAGTGCCACCAGATACTGTACTGTAGACTTTTTCAGTTGGTGATCATGATAAATTAAAACATTGAGGAGTAAAATTGATGTATAAAGTGATTTGTGACATTTAAATATTACTAATTAAATAGTATATGGAATTAAGAAGAGTTAATTGTAAGTGCCTTTTATGAATAATTTCTTGGGTCATAGAAACATTTTTATTCATTTTTTAAAGAAAAAAAGAATTTTTAAATTGCAAAATTTCATTTCATTATCAAATTATTAACTAAGATATTCAATGGTTAATGTTTTGTAGATACTATTCTTTATTAGCATGTAAATGCAAATCAGAGAAATAATTATGACATTATTTTTTCAGGGTTAAGTTAAAGGTACCATGTGGAGTTTTTATTACCAGTTACTAGGCTAGGCTAGTATGGAGCTTCCAGAGAGACACCAGAATGATTAAAGACTTTTACAGTGTTTAATTGTAATTAAACAAAAAAAAAATAAAATAAAAAAATTAAAGAATTATTTATAAAACCCCACTTTAAAAAAAGAATATTTGCCAGTTCATCTTCTATTGTGTTATTCTGTCTGTATACTCCAAAATGTTTGAATTTCCCATAAAACAGGAGAGGAGGGTGACTGGGAACTGATGTAAATGATGCAGGTTTCAAAGAAAGACTTTGCAAATTAATTTCCAGGTGGAACCTGCCACACATTCACATTGTACCATGTATTCTGGTTAGAAAAGCAGCTATAAATATAGCACCTGTAATTAATTTATTAAAAGTAGCCACCAAAAAACAATATATTATTATATTTATTTCCTGGGCACTTTCCAGCTTCTACACAAATTAGTTTGTCTGCAAGTTTGTTATGTTGTCAGAATATAAAGGTTACAGTAAATCACAGATTCACAGAAAAGATACATGTATATCTGTGTATTCATCCATTCTAACAGGTTGGTGCAGTGCAGTGATCCTGGAATCTCAGCTGTTCCCATTAATGTCCCAGCTGACACGGTCAAACTGCGGCTAGAGAAGACCTCAATCTCCAGGGTACCCCGGGCAGCCTTCTACAATCTATCAGAACTGCGGTTCTTGTGGCTGGCCTACAACTCCATCATGTCCATCCACCCCAGCAGCTTTGTCAACCTGAAGGCCCTGCGAGAGCTGCGTCTGGATGGGAACCTCCTGACGTCCTTCCCCTGGGAGGGGCTCAGGGACATGCCCCTCCTCCAAACTCTGGGTCTCCACAACAACCGTCTGTCCAGCCTTCCTGCCCACGCCGCACTCTTCCTCCCCAACATCACCTACCTCGACCTGTCCAGCAACAGGTGGGTAGAACATGTAGGCATCTCACTGATGTAGAGAACCGAGCTGTCAGTATTATTCTACATGTAGACAGATACGTTCAACTGTCTTCCTATCCTTGTCTCCTTTCCTCCTCTTTGCCTCTCAACCACCCAACTCCCCATATGTATCCTCCTCAGGCTGACTATTTTACCTGCGGAACTGCTGGACCTTTGGTTTCCTCTCCCAGGACAGGGCAGACCTGTACAAAGATGGATTCTGGGTACAGTACAGTACAGTTTTGGAACAGTACAAGAACCCACTGTAATGATAGGTGACATTTTTGGAAACAGCAGTGCCCACAGAACTTATTTACCTTTATGCTCCACTCTTTTCTTGTTCTTCCATTGAGCTGAAATAGAAAAAATGTTAATTGCTTTTGAAATGACAACATTGGTTGCACACATTTGTCACCTGCCTAAAGAGGGCGCTATCATCATGTGTACATTACTTTTCATGACAAAAAACAAGCACATGGAAGTTATCTTACACAGGCGTATCTATCTATCTTTCATTGTGAAAATGTCTTTGGTGGAAAATTGTCTCAAGGTACAGTGAATTGAAAACCTTTCATTACAACCACCCCACTGCCCCCAGACAAAGCTTTCCCACCAGATTTATGTCACATATGACATTGATGTTAACAAAGCCTAACTGTCCTGGATACCCAGGTCTCCATGACAACCCTTGGTTGTGTGACTGCCAGATCTCCTTGGTGATGTCCTTGTCCATGTCCCTGGGGAGCCCTGTAGTCCTCATGGACCAGATGCTGATGTGCAGCAGGTCTCCGGGTCAGTCAGGGATGCTGCTGACCCAGGCTGAACTCCCCCGCTGTATGAGGCCCTCAGTCCAGCCCGCAGCCACCAGAGTCATCTCTCCACTGGGCAGTAATGTAATCCTTCGCTGCGACGCAACTGGCTACCCAACACCAACCCTGACCTGGATCAAAACCTCAACCCACGTTGGTGCGCAAACCAGGGTTTCTCTTTGGTGGTTAAGTGGTGTTTTACTAACATCTGAGTCGAGTCATGTTGTGATTTGGTTCTCTGTGCAGATTGTTGCCGGCAGAACATCCTTGAGAGCTCTGAACAGCTACCCAGGAATCTGGAGAGCTGTAAGTAGTGCTGTTTTGTCTCTCTCAGGGTATTGTTTATGGAGTATAGGGTGCACATTTTCCTCATGTCTGTGTTTCCAATATGTCTGGTCTGTACTGTGTATATGCATATACACTGACCAGCCACTTCATTAGGTATACCTTGCTAGTATTGGGTTGGACCCCTTTTTCCTTCAGAACTGCCCTAATTATTTGTGGCATAGATTCAACAAGGTGCTGGAAACATTCCTCAGAGGTTTTAGTCCATATTGACATGATAGCATCACACAGTTGCAACAGATTTTATAACTGCACATCCATAATGAGAATGTGCCATTACACCATATCCCAAAGGTACTTTGTTGGATTGAGATCTGGCAACTGTGGAGGCCATTTGAGTACAGTGGACTCATTGTCATGTTCAAGAAAGCAGTTTGAGATGATTTGAGCTTTGTGACATGGAGCATTATCCTGCTGGAAGCAGCCATCAGAAGATGGGAACACTGTGGTCATAAAGGGATGGGCATAGTCAGCAGCAATACTCAGGTAGGCTGTGGTGTTTAAATGATGCTCAGTTGGAACTAAGGGGCCCAAAGTGTGCCAAGAAAACATCCTCCACACCATTACACCACCAGCAGCAGCCTGAACCGTTGATACAAGGCAGGATGGATCCATGCTTTCATGTTGTTTACACCAAATTCTGACCCTACCATCTGATCAAGATTCATCCAGACTCATCAGATCAGGCAACGTTTTTCCAATCTTTTATTGTCCAGCTCTGGTGAGCCTGTGTGAACTGTGGCCTCGGTTTCCTGTTCTTAGCTGACAGGAGTGGCACCCAGTGTGGTTCTCTGTTGCTGTAGCCCATCTGCTTCAAGGTTCGATGTGTTGTGCGTCAGAGATGATCTTCTGCAGACCTTGGTTGCAATGAGTGGTTATTTGAGTTACTGTTTCTTTCCTATCAGCTCGAACAGCCTGGGCATTCTCCTCTAACCTCTGGCATCAGCAAGGCATTTTCACCCAGAGAACTACTGCTCACTGGATATTTTATCTTTTTTGGACCATTCTCTGTAAACCTTAGAGATGGCTATGGGGGAAAATCCCAGTAGATCAGCAGTTTCTGAAATACTCAGACCAACAACCACGCCACGTTCAAAGTCACTTCAGTGGTTTGAACATCAGCAGGTCGTCTTCACCATGTCTACATGCCTAAATGTATTGAGTTGCTGCCATGCAAGTGGGTGATTAAATATTTCCATCAAAGAGCAGTTGAACAGGTGTATCAAATGAGCAGCACATAGTGTCCGGAGGGAAAATTAAAGACACATAGCAAAGCCGGTTGTTAGTCCTAGAGAGCTCACTGTCACTAATGTGTGAGCCCACCCTAAAAATAGTTGGGTCTGGTCTTGCCTGTGTAAAACTCTATATATATAGTTAGAGGGAAAAGACTGATTGTGCTGAGAGCTAAAACTGTGCATTCTTTTATATCCCAGTTATGCAGGAATCTCCTCGAGTCGGGGTTCGCTGGTCAATAATCAGCCTGAATGGGTTATCATACAAGGATGCTGGTGAATATCGCTGCCAGGCACGGAACATGGCAGGAATATCTGAAGCCCCCATTAAACTGAGGGTGGTGGGCATCACAAGACTATCCCGTCTTCCAAAGAAGAAGTCCCAAAAGACTCCACCCAAATCAACATCAAAATATGGGAAGTCAAGTCAGAATCCAGCTACTGTCAACACCCCCTCAATGAGGGAAAATCAGATACTCCAAAACACCCAATGGCCTTCTGTTAACAAGACTGCCCCAACCTTGTATCTGAGGGGCTCATTAAAAGGCAAAAAATGAACAATCCAGATACAAAGAAAAAGAGCCAGACATCCATCAAGTCTACACCTGAGGCCTCAGGCAACTCTGCAACTGTTCTTTTGTCAGAAACACGTATGAGATATGAAGAAGATGGTCAGGGTCAGTGACTTCAATGTGAGGTGCAAATAAAACCTCTAGTTTTAGTGTTCTGTGCTGCTCTGTAGAATAATGTTTGTTAATTACCCCTCCTGTTCATTTAACATTTGTAAGAATAAAATGTGTGACACAAAAACTTGGATGTAGTGTCAGTGACATACCTGTAGTTTTCTGAAAGGATGTTTTTTTTTTGTTGTTGTTGTTTTTTTTTTTGTTTACAGCAGAAGTCTCAAATCACAATCCTCAGTCATTTATTTTTGAGTTAATGTTTAATTCTCTAGCAGGCTGCAAAATCAGAGAATAAAACCTCTCTGATTCACACCTGATACCTGACACACAAAAGGTCTCTTTCATGATGCCACACCACCTCTGAGTCAGGCCTTTGGTAAGCATTAATTTTTCCACTGAGGTGTGAAAGTTGAAGCCTTTGCTCCTGTAGGAGGAGGGAGGAACTGTATTTACTACTTTAGCTTCCAAATGTGTGAGAAAATACAGACAAATACAAAGATGAATACAGTCTCAGTGGCAGAATGGTAAGAGTTGCTCCGTTGTGAAGATATAAATTAATTGTACCACTGAAAAATCAAAACACTGGAATTTCTCAGAAGTGTTCAGCTGTCCCCTCAGAAGAAAACAACTTGGCCACAGCACCCCAGCTAATTTGAGTGTGAGAACCCAGGTTTACTGCTTCCCAATATCATTTGAATCAGTTTTGCCTCAGTCTTTCCCGCTGATCCAGACTGTGAGACAGACAGGACTTCAGATTGACATGCAACGTGACCACTAGGTGGCATCAAACACTATGACACTGATAAGTGGGATTCATAACAAATATACCATACATATTTCATACATATTTGTAGTTGTAAAATGTTTTCTTCTTTTATTTAAATACATCAACAAACAGGCCTTTTTGTCTCACCTCAAGGCTGTTTTAAAAATCTAATGATGCAGTTACAAATACATCTCGTTACATACTGTTGGGAGGATTCTTAAGATTAGGTAGTAGATCACCAGGACCCCAGGTGGAATAAAATGTGTGTGCAATGCCGGTGAGAGCAAACTTTAGTCTCTCAATGTTCATAAACATCATCAGGTCTTAGGGATGCCTCAGGGTGCTGGTAACATCCTGTTTAAGATGATTCTTCTTCTTGCCAAAGACGATGCAAATGTCAGTCATATCATATTTAATTCAATGCTCATTTGTTTTTGGGTTTATATTCAAAAACACTTATTCAGTGAGTGGGCAGGTGAGGGCAGATCTAGAACTGTGAAGTAAGCTGGAGCCACACGTCTCTGCACCATGAGGATATATTTCTGAGAGTTCAGTGTTAGAATAGTTGGACAGGTTCCCAAGTTTCCATCTTCCATGATGCTTCCAGAGACTTATAGTGATATTATAGTGTCTTCTACATTAGAGATGACACTATAATATCCCTCTTGGTGTAAAATGCAAGATACATAACCCTTGAAGGGAAGGGTGGGCTGTCCAAGATATAACAGAGAAAATGTGATTATGCTCCTGATCAAAATGACACGTTTTTTGATAGGTCATTAAAGGTTGCAGATAAAGCATCAATCAAGAGGTGGTTTTCACATTGAGTTATATTTAGATTGGAACCAAATCTAGACACCATCAAAGAGATGAAAGACTCATGAGCAGCAGAGAGGATAATTCTGAAGTCACCAAGCCTCAGAGGGGAGATAAAAACACATGAATCTGTTTCATTCCCTTTATAATTCTGATTATGATTTGGATACCTTTAAACTGGATAACTGGTTTAATTCACTTAATATTGTTAGGATTTGGCAGTATGCCTCTCTCCCCTCTTGTGGTCAGTGTGTTTCCCTTCCCTGTGTCTCCTGTTTGTCTCCCCCTGTCTGTGTTTGTTTTCCACGGCGTGGCTATCTGGTTATCTCCTCCTACCTGAGTTTCCCTCCACTCAATCAAGCACTTCTGACATCAATCTGGTTCATTTCCTCACCTGACTCCTGCTGCATTTATACCCTGGTCGTTCACTTCAGTCTTCGTCAGATCGTCCGTTTGCCAGCATGGTATTTGAGCTCGTGACTCCTTTTGTTCCTTTTTTGAAACCCTCTCCATTTGTTGGCTAACTTTGTCTCTCCCCTAACCCAGATACCGGTTCATTACCTTTGTTCATCTGCCACGCCCTGGAGATGCGTTCTAAGTTTTTGACTCACGGTTGAGTCCACCTTTTGTTTGGAAGCCTGACTGCCTGCCCCTTTGTCAAGTTTTTTTTTGTTATTTCACAATAAACCCATCTTTGTTTTTCCAAGTTCTGCGTTTTGGCTCCTTTTCCGTTTGTAAATCTCAACAAATATCCCTTTAATCAGACAGGAATCAATCAGACACCTGGACCAACTAATCAAACCCTTTTATACAGCCTGTTCAAAGCAGGACTGCTGCACTGAACTCTGTCTATGACGGTGATTTGAATGGTAGCTTAGTGATGACTTAGTGAATGAGCCTGAACCTTCAGGGTCACTCCGCTGATGTTGCACATCCACAAACTATCAGGGGCTTATTTTAGATACACACTTTTAGACCATAAATAAACATCACAATCTAACCTCTGTACTGCTCCAGACCCTCATGCAGAAAAAACGAAACAATATTCTGATTTCTGTGCCGCTGTCGCTGACTGGCCCACTAACTTGGGATGGTGATGATGTCACTGATGGAGCTAATGATACACAATGACAACTGCTGATTGTTAAGCCTATTAAGCCTAAATGGAGAGTAAAGATTTTCCCAGTGTCAATGATTTAGCTCTATTTAAGTCAACAGAAGGAGAGGTTGGTTGCAACCCAGTCACTTCCATCAATGCTCTGTGTTCAGTTAAGTACCTTGCATTTTGCTGTAAAAGAGACACCCCCAGTAACACCCATGAAACTTATGAGACAAACTTCAAGGACAAAACATTGTCTAATGATCTTGTTTTCTCCCAACAAACTTAAGGAAAAAAGAACAAGGACATTATGAAATGCCATTCTCTATCAAGGAAAGACCATACATGCCTGAACAGCTTGCAGAGGTTCAACCCAGCCACCTGAGTTTGAGAAGCCAGCCTTCTCATCATCTTCATGTGTGATATAGCAAAACTGTCCCATCAGTTCCATGTCCAAGAGAATGATCACAACTACGTCCACCTCTTATAGTGGAAAATCAGAGACTTAAATACATAACCAGTAGAGTACAGGATGAAGGTACATCAAACTATGGTTCAAACTTTGGCTTAGAACACCTGGACAAGGACATCAAGGACAAGTGCAGAAACAGTGGAAAAGGCCATACAGCCACACCAGAGGCATGTGAAATTAGTGGTCTCCACCTTTGTATCAAATAACAGGGCTATTCTACACAGTATACCTGCATCAGAACATGTAACAGACAAAACAAAGAATCTTGCTTTCAGTGCAAAGGGAGAGTATTAGAGTTTCAGTGCAAAGGGAGAGTATTAGGGTTTCGCTTGAGTATAAGAAGTGATTGCATCACATTTAACATTGCACTGACAGGCCCGAACCAACATGCTGCATCATGTTGTCTACTGTTTCCTCCATGTAGTTTCCTGAGGTTGTTCTGCTCCCTATCTCCTCAGTGGGAACAGAATCCTGAGAGAAATGTGTTACCAAGGTTCTGCACGTAAACACAGAGGTTTTTGTGGTTGTTTTGCAACAGTCTGGTGTATGTTGCACAAAATGTAACCAGTGGAATTGTGGCTTGACAGTGGGCAACACCACTCCAGTTGTACTGCAAGACTGCAGATGGAACAGATCCCTGCTGCATTTAGATGGTTGTACAGAAAGTCACCAGAATAAAGGAAAGGCCTTCAGTACAGGCTACCAACTAACGTGGACTGCAGAGGTGCTAAGAACCACTCTAAATATCATAATCAGAATACAACACGTGTATGTGTGTGTGTGTGTGTGTGTGTGTGTGTGAGATCACGTCAGCTGGTTGTAAATGTAAAATGAAAGTTGAAAGATGAACCACAACACAGCAGAAACCATAACATAACAACACAACACAACGTCTTGCTGAAAGGAATGTGGGGAGGGATTTACTTGGAAAGAAGTTCTGCCCCAACCCTTGTTTGCGATCAGCCAATGAGCCCAGTCCCAGTAGGTGCATGCAGCACATTCTCTTGTTCTTTCAGCCAGAGTAACAGGCACACAGAGAGGTCCAGTAAAGAGGCTGACAGGGCTGGTAAAAACTTTATGGATGTTTTGTGACACGTGCACAAGCCCACTGGGATTTGTCACAGCATGTCCATCGTGTCCGGCCAGTCTGACTATAAGTGAGTTAGCAACTGTCAACTCTGGTAGACTCATAACACTGGCCTAAGGACTTCATTATATGAGGCCATGACAGTAGTTGACAGCCTCTGACTGTGCACTACTGCTGAACGTTACAAATAGCCTCACTCCTCATCACCACATCACCATGGAGTCCACCACAGCACTATCTCTTCCAGGCAAGTTTGTCAGAGAGGGCACCAAGTGCAGTGTGTGGCTGTTCCTGTACACAATGCCAGGTTTTTCACCTCACCTTTGAGTGTGGCTGCTCTGAACGGGTACAAGACTTTTTCCTTGGAGGCCTGGCCTTAAAACACAGAGAGAGGGCCCAGAGACATGCTGAATATGAAGTTTAAGATGTTTCATCAAGACAGAAGTATCTAAATGAGAATAGGAGAGTTGTGTATCTCGTGCAGATGTTTAGTAAGGTTAGGAGGAGCTTAACCTTTATGAGTGTCTTATCTCTATGGAACCTGAAAAGACAATAAAGATACAATATGCAGAGGAAGCTCAGGGTCAGCCTATTGATAAGCTGGTCTGTCGCAACTGCTTTGATCCTTTAGCTTCTGTGGAAAGAAAACTGAATATTTAAAACCCTGGTATCAACCCCAGAGGCTGCAGTGCTCAAGTGTTGGATAAAACTAACAACACATTGACAAATGTGCTATTTTTAATCTTTGAAGCGCAACTTGCAGGTTGGAGACCCCAGTGAATCAGTGTGTACTAAACTAGATTTTCAAAAAAATATGCTGATATATATGCTACAGTGACTTGTGGAGCTGAGAATTTTGCTTCCACATCTGAAAATGACAAAGCAGAAGTGAGCTAACATAGGGGAGACTGACCATCTTAGAGCAAGACTAACATGGATAAATATGGATACAAATGCACATTTTGAAACTGAGGAGGTTGAAAATGTATATACATACAATGGACCATAGCTGTACAATTATGAGCCTTCTCAGCGTCCAACAGACCAGGAACGGTCCAGAGTCAGGAGAAATAACGACCACAGAGACAGAGTTTGAGTTGTGGTATGAGGAGAACCTGTGGAGAACTAGGCAGGTGTCAAATAATTCACATCACAACATTGTAAAGTTTACTTTCACAAATCAGGATATAACAAAACTAGTATTGGTCATCTGGTACTGGCAGACACTAATTCATGAATCTCCGCTTGTATCAGTCCGATCTCACAATTCATAATATAACTCTACACTGTGTTTTATGGTGTTGTGCCACCACTGAGAGAGAGAGGGAGGCACACTGCGCTTCTCATTGTCGAAATCACAATGCTGACTAATTTAGAAGTTAGCAAACATTAGAAATCAGGACTTTAGGTGCACATTTCACGTTCTCGTTGAGCAGAGAATATGTGACAATTGCTGCTGCTGCCAGCAGAGCCAGAAGCTGCTGCAAACAGTGGCCTGATGAATCTGAGTGGACTGAAGGAACCGCTCCAGCAGTCAGTCTCAAATGACTCTGGGTTCTACATCCCATCTTCGTTGCATCACTGGAAACATAATCCTTCTGTCTGAAACAAGTGCTGCACACAACCGTTTTTTTTTTTCCATCACAGATGCAGCAGTGAAGCCCTGTCTCCTCACCTTTCCTGTCAGGAAAATAGAGGACTCCATGTCCTGACAGGCTGAATTATTATATACACACAAATTATTAATAATTCGGAATGATCACAGATGGATATCACAATGTAGAACTAGAGAAAAAACACTGACTTACTGAGACACAACTGCTCAAACTCACTATCACCTACTATTGCACATTATTCGAGAGTCGAGCCCAGGACACACACTCCCCTATGTGACGTAATATGACATGATGTTGAAAAGAGCGTTTGTAGGAGCTTTGCTGAAAACAGACACCTTTTATGTTTTGTGAAACATATGAACTCCTGAATTCACTTTTCAGATGGTCATTTTCAGACATTGAGCATAAATGTCTTAAAAATGTAAGCTGCAAGTTGCTCTCTAAAGTAACTGTAGTACTACTGGAGCTAATATGTACAGTTAGTCCTAAGGGCGGCACTCATTGTGAATCACAGTCACATGTGTAACAATAAAGAGACCAGGGACTCAGGAGTAGAATCCAAGTGCAGGCTCAGAGATTGGCTCACAACAAAAGTGATTTAACAAAAGAAGCAGCAAAAGCTCACTTCAAAGGAAGGCTGGTGTTAATCAGAAACCCCAAAAAGTTCATGAGAAAGAAAGCAGGAAAAACACTGGGGAAACAGGAGCATGCAGGAAAACAAATCAACATAACACACACTCAGTCCACTGACAACAACAGAGGAGAGAGACAGGACAGTATATACACAGCCAATAATTACCAAATCAAACACAGGTGTAACAGGTGGGAAACAGAACAAAGTAAAAGCATGAAAGACACGCCACGGAAAGCAATTTCAAAATAAAACAGGCAGTACAAGGACACCTGAATCAAGAGCTGTGAGAGTCTAAACTGAACCATAAGTAAGTATAGTGTCCATGTCGGCTAAATGAATCAATACATGGAATGTTGCCACTATTTGTGACAGCAAGTCATTTTGTCATGAAAAAAAGGTAAGTTTGTGTCCATGTACACAAAATCAAACTACATTTCACCAGCTGCTGTGAGACTGGGCTGTTTCCATGAGCATCTTCAATCAAGCATTAAAAAACCTGAGAAAACAGAGTTGAAATATTGCCCCCCCCCCCCCCCCAAAAAAAAGAAAAGAAGAGAAAAAAGAAGTTTCATGCTTGGTTGAGGTGGATAAAAAAGAAAAACACCTTGGTGAATAAATCCTGACATACATGAAACATGTGACTCACTGTACACGTCCATTCAAGTCTTCTATTGAAGAGATGGATGGGAAGATCAGATCTGTGTGGAGGAGAAAAGTCAGATCTCCATCATGTTTTCCACATGTTGTGAACAGTGGGCTTTGACTGAAGCTCTTTTAATGGCATCATCTTATTGTGTCTTTTTCAAATAAAATGAATGAGCTTAACAGCCCCAACTGGATAAAATAGTGAGAGGAAACAAACATCAATTCAAGTTGTCCTTTGTAGATTCTCTGGAAATAGTTAAAAAGTTAAAATGTGTGCTACATTTGACAGAAACAAGATGCTGCCACAAAAGCTGAGATTGTGTAGTGCACTCTAGGTACCTGATAGAGTTGTGAAGTGTGTTTTCTGTATTCTGTATTCCCATTTGATTTTTTGATGATAGAAACAAAGGATTCTCCTGGATAATGTAACAGTCCTGTGGTTTATGTAACGGCCACCTGGTTTAATTTAGTTTCTCAGAAATGTCTTTTTCTGTTGGATGGCTCTAAATGCAGAGAAGATGCCAGTAATCAAGACACAGCTCCAGTTACTGAATTAATCCAAAACCTTACTTCAGCTTTATTGCTCAGCTTCAGCTCACTGTTGGCACAGCAGAACTTTAATCTCTTGTTGGAGTTGGAGTTCTGTTTTATGTTATTATACAGAGTGGTGCAGGGATGATGTAAGTTAGCATCACCCTGGTTCCCTCCACAAAAAGCCAATGGGATTTTTTCATTTGGTTTTGGATTACTGCAGAAAATGAGCTCAGTGACAAACTAAAGTTTCTGATCTGTACAGGTTCATCAGATAATCTTCACAGATGAACACCACTGTTTTGATTTAGGCTATAAACCAATTACACCACGGTCACATGACGTCAGCATCTCCGCCGCTAAGCTTCTAACTTGTCATTTAATTTAGCTCTGAGCTCTTCTACAAAAGCCTTTCTTCTTAGAAAGTTAGTGATAGAATGAAAGAGCGTGAGTAGAAACACAACAAGGCTGTAAAGGTGGACTGGTGAGTAGACCGGTTTTCATGTTAACGTCTCTGACAACCTCTGTAGCCTCATTTAGACACTTGTTAGTAACCGCCTTTTTAAGGATACATAAAGGCTTCAAACATCAGGAGTGGGGGATTTACTGACTTATTTTATGTCAGAATAAAATGGGAAAATGTCAGGCCTTATTTCAGACATTTAACCAAAAATGCATTGACTTTGGGATGAGGTAACAGGAAGTGCTAACATGCTAACTTTTTTCCTGGTTTTTGGATAATTCCTGCAGCTCTCTATACACAGTACATTTTATGGCAGCCTGTTAGATTTTCCGTTTTTTGTGTAAAAGTGTAAATTTTGTCCTGGTGGACTAGGAGAAAGGTCAAGGGGTCAACAAAAGGGTTGTCCTCTGGGGATCATGTTGAAACATCTTCCTCTGGACCTTCCAGCTGGAGAAATAACCGCCAGATGTCCTCGTTCTCGGGCTCTACCGCTACTGAAACAAGAAGAAAAATGAACATTTCTACATAGTTAATCCTGCTAGTGTGGTGCAACACAATACAGCCATTGTTTTGCTTTTCTGTTCACACATCTCTCTGTTGCAATCACTATTATGTTGACCAAAGAGCAAATGCAATCGCAAGCACAGTCATGTCCAAACAACAGACCCCTCCCCCTGTATACCCACTATCAGCAGCACAGATTCCACTGCATCCAGCTCACTTTGAAATGTAAATCACTTTGATGGGAATTCAAACCACACACACACACAAAATGGTCCACCTATTTTAAAAGTTACTTCCAGGCACTGACTTCATGTCGTGTTGTGAAACACAATACAGAAAAAGTGAAGCTGTTGATTTACAGACAGATTGTAGATGTTTAACAGGAGGAGGCGTGTTAACAGCACAGAGGGCAGAATAAATCTCTAGCTCAATGTGTGAGATTCCCTACACTGTCTGACAGATTCCCTCTCCTCACTTCTCCTCCTCTTTCTTTTCTCCACCCCACAGCACCAAGGCAAGCTTTGGATCAGCTCACACAGCTAATATAAATACTGTAGGAGCCAAAGCCTACAGCTCTGACTTCAGGTCAGCCGTGCAACTTTTCACCTGAATAAAGTCGTGTTTTAGTCTGGTGAAATTTGTAGCTTTGGAGGTCACCATGGTTGACAACATGGACTTGGAGAAGCAGCAAAAGCGTTACTGCATCCGTGGTAAGCATGTAGTCATCATATGTGTGACAGTGGTGGTTTGCTGTTTGGCGGTGGGCCTTGGGGTGGGCCTCTCCAGGCCAGCCACCACCACCCCCACCCCCACCACCACAGCAGAGCCTACCCAGCCCCCTCCACCTGGGAGAGGGCCTTGCATGCCTTCCACTGACTCCAGTGGGGACTGGAGGAATTTCCGTCTGCCTAGCTATGTGAACCCAGTCCACTATGACCTGGCTCTGGAGCCAGACCTGGTCCAGGACACCTACATGGGCACTGTGGACATCCATGTGGAAGTCAGCAAGCCCACCCGCCATCTATGGCTCCACATCAGGGAGACGTTTGTCAGCGCCATGCCCAGGCTGAAGAGGCTGAACAGCCAGGGGGCCCAGACGGAGGTGACGGTGAAAAGCTGTTTTGAATACAAACTTCAGCAGTATGTGGTGGTGGAGGCCACAGAGGAGCTGCCCGTCACTGGCCCAGGAGAAGTGTACGTGCTCAGCCTGGACTTCCAGGGCTGGCTCAACGGCTCTGTGGTGGGATTCTACAGGGTCATCTACACCGAGCTGGGGGTCACCAGGTAAGTTCTGATTTGATTTTATCCTGTCATAAACAAGAGACACATAACACACGTGTTCTTATTTAGAGCAGACAAAGAGAAGAAAGAGACATGTAGACTGAAGACAGCAGATATGCTTTGTAGGAAACATACTCGCTGACTGGATCATGTTCAGAGACAGCAATTCTTTTGAATGAATGAAGCTCTACATTTATTAACAGCAGCAGAGTCCAGGATGGTGGTCGGGGTGAATGGTGGGAGACAGAGGTTCACATCCAGAGTCCCGATGATGGATTAGGCAACAGGAGCACTTTGGTTATGGTTAGGAAAAGATTTTATAAAGTGTAAACTGACAAATTATGTCTGAAGTCACTATGAACTGAAGAGCTGTGAGAGTCTTAACAGAACCAGGAAACTGTTTTATAAAGCTGGAGTCACTACAGTGTAATATTGTACTACAAGAACATTTTACTGAGATGTTCAGTATCAATGACATGAATCTGTGAAAAATAATTGCTAAATACACAAATTAACCACATATTGCCAATATGTTAATCTGGTCTGATCTGGTCACAAAGATTTCCTACAAAACATATCAGCTGTTGCACTTCAAACTAGTCTTTGTTTGCTTCAATAAGAGTCTACTTTAACCCTTATTTTCCCTTTAAATTTTCCTTTAAGTAGTTTTCAAGGCATAGTAGAAAAATAAGAATATGATGTATTGTGCATCCAATGGAAATATACTGGATCTCCTTTTCTAAAATAACATTAGATATGTTTTCCCCACATCAAGCCTGATACAGGTTGTACTTTTGGTAAAAAGTGTGTCTTTGTTTAAAGTTTAGAGTTTTGGAAGTTGAATCTTTGGTTGGCTCTGTATTTTTACAGATGATCTAATGAGTTTTGATTCATTTTATCAACACAAGTAGTAGCCAGGAAATCGCAGAGAAGCAAATAGCCCTGAATATTATAAAAATCACTAAATGTTGAGATTTATAAGCTTCACTCAACAGTGACAGTGATGACCTACTTGTGGGGATCAACAGCTGAGGGACAGCTAAAGACTGTTCAGAGCCTGTTTTGGCTGGAGTTGACTAATCAGAGGAGTAAATAGACAATACAAAGCTTTCTAATCCAGGATTAAAATCCTAAAACTTATAAGTAATCAGTGTTGGTGATAAGGACTGCAGGCTGTATCTCTTACAGTATGTTAACAGTCTGCTGCAGCATTATACACACAGACAGAGGTACAGTCATGAAACTTGGTAGAAACCAAAGCAAGCAAGCAGTGACTTGTTCAAGAAAGGCAACAACATCATGTAGAGTACTGGGTCAGATGTCCCTCTTATTATTTCACTGTACACTGATCAGATTTCAGTTAATGATTATGTTTATTGTACATTTAATATAAAAAAGTATTTATGGATAGATAGAAAGAGTTAAATGGAAAATAAGAAAAACATTAGAATATAAGAAAGAAAGGAGAAGATCAGCTGGCAGCGCTTTCACTTTTCCTTTTCTTTCCCTCTGTGATCTCTCTCCAGTATATCTATTTGAAATAAAGATGAAACAAACCCTCAGCAAAGCTCAGATATACTTTCATTGAAAGCCAAAATCAGCTTTGCTCAATGTTGCTGTGATCAGAGGAATCCAGTGGATAACTCTGGCTGGGAGCCTAAACTGTGATCACTAACAGTCACTGTTACTTGTGTGTGTAAGAACTGTAGAGTGAGTCTGCAGTTGGAAATGGAATGAATGATGTATTTTTTTCACTGTGCTTAAAAAACAAATAAAAACACTAGTTACTCATTACTATGTAAACGTTTTACTGTGCAATCATTAACTCCCAGTTAACATACTGTTAAATTATTCTGATGGCCATTTAAGTTAGTTTGTATATTCCACAAAAAACATACATTTTAGACCAGTTTTTCATTACAATACTTTCAAAGTTAAAGCCTAAATTCATCCTTGAGTCAGTTCCAACTCAATGTCCACCTTGTGGCTTTTTCTGGACCATTAACTTCATGTGGTCTTCATCAGTGGATGGAATTTGCTCATTTGTCATGGAGATGCTACTGATGAGGACTGTACAATATAGTAGAAAACCTAGTAAGTGACCCTTGATTTGGGATTGTTTTGTAAAACTAGTCCAGATCCAGACCAAACATATCCATTTTAGTCCTTCAGTTGATTCCAAACAGACATTGATGGAGTGGCTGAATCACAATCTCATGAAAACTGATATCATTTCAAGTCTACAGTGACTCAAAAGCCAGATTGTGAGCAGAGTATCAGTCATCTTACTTTAACAACAAACACTGCCCTGGTCAAGTCTGTTGGGTCTGCAGTATTTCATACGTCATAACCAGGTCAGAGCTTCTCTGGGATCCGGTTTGGTACCAGAGGTGGTCTCACTGAGTAATGACAAACTTGTATCTGAAGCTACTTTACTTCAACAGTTTTGGGGGTTAAAACCTACAGGAAGAAGACATACACTTTGTGCAATAATTTGCCCTTTATTTGATCACCAGAAAGATTGCTGCAACTGATCATGAGCCAACAGATGCCCGCAAGTCATTTCCCTGCTTTGATGAACCCAACAAGAAGGCCACGTACAAGATCTCTATCACTCATGATGCTACCTATGATGCTCTGTCCAACATGCCGGTGGAGGTAGGGCTCAAGTCAGCAATGCTAAACATTAACATCATATCAAAAGTGCATTCAGACTGGACACACAAAGGAATCCTAACATAGCACTGGATTTACCAAATTCAGTTAATCCTCATCTAAAACCTTCTCTCCTGTAAAAGTGAAATGTATTCTTTGAAAATAAGAATATGTAACAATATATAAAACATTGCAGTGACGTATGAATTAGCTGATACATCTATTACATTTATAACACTGTACTGCAATAGCAAACAACTCCTTGTAACTTTAACCTAACTATTACTGCTTTGAATTCCCTGTACAGATACTTTGCTAATAAAACTGAACTGAACTTAGAATGGCTGCTGTAGATGGAATGAGTATAATTTCTCACTTTCCCGTGGTTGAGGTTAAAACAAACAAACAAACAAACAAAGAGAAAGCCAGGCTTAGAGTGAACACTTTGCATACCAAAAGCAGAGGAATCAATCTTGTGCCTCTGTTTTTGGCCCAGGGGATCCACCCAGCTCTACAGGCTGAGTGACATCCACATTTACCCATTAGCCTTTTGCTCTGCCCCCCCAGGGTCCCCCTCAACAACTGCCCGGCAATAAAGTGAAAACCTCCTTCCAGAAGTCTGTTCCAATGAGCACCTATTTGGTATGTTTTGCTGTACACCAGTTTGGTTATGTGGAAAGAACTTCTGCTCGAGGGATCCCTGTAAGTTCACAAAAAGCACTGTTGAAATTATTAGAAATGTACTTTTACCAACATATGTATACTGTCAGACACATACAAATACACACTTTGTGTTTTGTTTTCCTCTGCAGTTGAGGATCTATGCTCAGAAGAGTCAACTGGGAACTGCAAAGTATGCAGCTGACACAACTAAGATCATCTTTGATTACTTTGAGGAGTATTTCAACATGACATACTCCATCTCAAAACTGGGTATGTTCAGACAAACTCTCTCATATTCATTGAAATTTTTTATCACTACAAACTGAGCGGGGTACCCATAGGTACACTAACCCCTGTGATTCACATACTGTTATACTGGTACATAGTGTGTTAAGGATATCTGATTTACAGTATTTATATTTACTTTATTTTGTCTGTGTTTCACCTCAGTGAGACACATGCTTTGTTTCTGGGGTCACAGAGTTTTCCAGATAAGAATAATAAGTCTAAAAGTCCATACTAGAGCCTCCCAATGGCTGCAGTTTTATTTCAAGGTGTTGACTATTCCAAATAAATCTGTCAGACAGTGCAGCATATCTCAGCTGTGGTTTGTAATTTATGTCCGTCTTTCCAAATTAACTGAAAATATATAAAGTTATATTTATATCTCCTTCATTCTTTGTCTACATCTGAGACATATTCCAAGTAATTTATAACCTCACGAAGAAGTAATAAAACTCATGTTCTCCATTTCATTTGAATCCGGAAAAAACTCAAATTTATGAGGAAACCAAAAAAAAAAAAAACAAAAAAAACAAAACAAAAGAAAAACAGAAAAACAGAAGTTGTTAAGGTACAGTCTGAGTCAGTGATGATAATGCAGTAATGCTATAAAATATGTGAAGAGCTTACCTCTTTGTTCTCTTGATCCAGATAAGATAGCCATACCTGACTTTGGTACTGGTGCTATGGAGAACTGGGGCCTCATCACCTACAGGGAGACCAACCTGCTGTATGATGAGAGCCAGTCTTCCTCCTACAATAAGCAGCGAGTGGCTAGTGTTATTGCCCATGAGCTGGTTCACCAGGTAAACTATCTAGTTACTAATTACTTACTCTGCTTATTTTATTTGTGTAATGGGACCATGTGGCACATGTGGCATTTGTTATGTTGCATGTATCTGGGAAATGATAATTACTGTGGTTTATTTCAAGTGCTCATACTTGAGCATTTCACTGTACTATATATTTGTATTTCAGTATATTTCAGGGACAAGTTTTGCCAGGGCTACTCTACTTGAAGCACCAAGTTCCAACCAAATACGCCAGGGCAAGAGAATAAAAGCCCAGAAATTGAGTTTTTAAACCACAATGTATAATGACTCCAGACATACCCCAGTATGGTGACAATAAATGACTCTGTTGTAAATGTATAAACATAGATATTTATTTAAATGTTTGAGGTATGGGACTTTTATATATTTACATCATCTAGTAGTAAATGACTTTATTGTCTTGCAGTGTCAGACATATTCCAAGTTTCTTCAAAGCTCATTCAGAGGTGATATAGCTCCCTTAGACTAGTTCAGTTATATGCAGATAAATTGCTAAGAGGATGTGAAGAGGGAGCAGGAATAACTCTGAGGCTTTCTCAACATAAAGCAGATTGTTATGAGGTTTTTCTTAGTTATGCAATTCAGCCACATATGATGGAAGAACCAAATATATCAAGTTTACTCAAGTTCAATTATATGATGGCTTTTAACTTTATTTCACACAGGAGTGGTGAAATGTCCACAGGATGAGTTCAGAGTTCAGAACTGTCAATGTTTAAATCCTTTATGTGCCATTGTTAAAGCTTTTTATGATGCATGATCCGGGAACATTTCTTTCCAAGACATTAGTTATTTTACTGTGATGGGAGATAAGATGAGTTGAGGCAGTCAATAAAGTTTTACGAACTGTTCAAAGTTACAGGAATGAGGGATCAGTTGTAGTTCATTTTGAATATGTATATAATATATGTACAAATAGTCTTCTGGGTGACAGTGAACCATGTACAGAAAAGCTGGGGTGGATTACCAAAGTGAGCAACTGTTTCAGGTATATATACATATATTTATATGAGGTAAAACTTTAGAGAGATTGCTCCAAAATACAGTGACAAAACACAATTCAGTTTACAAAATGAAAGTTATTATTAGAGATGATTGAATATAAGTGAAAGATAAAATATAAAGTGATATACCATTGCCTAGTAGAATAACAATAGAAGTAAGCTAAGTAGGAGAGTAAACTAAAGATAAACTGAAATGAAAATGGAAAAGTAATATTGACAATGACACTGAAAGCAACTTTGGCAGTGATATGAACATAATAGCGCAATAAAAGTAATATTGCACGTGATACTGAACATAATATTGCAAAAGATAATAAAGGAAATCTGTATGAAATAGTAATGTTGTACATGCTGTGGGTGTAATAAAGATTTATCTTATCTTAAGGATTATCTTATCTTATTAACAGTAATATAAAAGTAATGAAACTAAGCCCTGAAGTGAATGGTCTGATCTGGTCTAATGTTAATCATGTAAGCAGCACATCAAGTCATGATAGAGGATAAAACAATGTAGTCTGGAAAGATGCAACAACATTAATAAATCCAATGCAATCCAAGTCTCACAATTTAAGTCAGTGAATGCTATGATCTTAATTTGATTTTATTCTGTAATTTTGCAGGTCATAGTGGTCGTGTTGTACTAGACTGCGTTATACTATATACCATACATGTTTATAATAGGTTGTACACTACCATTTAAATAGATTTGTAAAGAGACTATTTGGAACCTCTTTGCATAACATGGTGACCCAAGTACTAGACCGCTTGTTATACTGGGTTCAGATCTGGTGACTGGGGACGCCACACACTGTCAAAGTCACTGAGATCCTTTTTCCTCATTCTGTTTGATGTGAAAATTAACTGAAGCTGTCATTAACTAAATTAACTATGATGAACTTAAAATGAAGCTCACAATGGTCGGCACCTTACTGTGTGCTTCTCAATGGCAGACCACATCCCAGATTGAAAGCCTGCCAGGAATAAAAGAGATGGATTCTGTTAATTCCTTCCTGCAAATCCCATGTGCAATTCCCTTTGTTTGGACCCTCAAAACCCATCTCACTTGTCTTTTTCCAGTGGTTTGGGAACATTGTGACCATGGACTGGTGGGATGACCTCTGGCTTAATGAGGGCTTTGCCAGTTTCTTTGAGTATGTTGGTGTGGAGAAAGCTGAACCTACCTGGGGCATGGTGAGTTCTTCTTTAAAGGCACAACAAAGTAGCATCAGATTATTTGTCACACCAACAGTGTGAGGACTTCAGTACTTTGAAACTTGCCTTGTGTCATCTCGTATACAGCGAGACATCATGATCATCAGTGATGTGCTTCCCGTAATGGTGGACGACGCCCTCCTCTCCTCTCACCCAATCATTGTGAATGTGTCGACCCCAGCAGAGATCACCTCTGTGTTTGATGCCATCTCATACAGCAAGGTATGGCTTACCAACAAGATACAAACAAAATGTATCACATGTCATGCAACAAAATGTAATGGAAATGAATCAACCTTTTCCAGGGAGCGTCCATTCTCAGGATGCTGGAGGACTGGATGGGTAAAGATATGTTCAGAGATGGCTGTCGAGTAAGTCAAACACTGTGGCATGCAGATAATTAACAATGATTAATGTTCATTAACATTTCAAGTGCTCCAGAAGCTGAGGGGTGAAAGCCTGTCCTTTTGTCCTTTTGTCTTTTTCTCTTCTTTTTTTCTCTCACCAGAAATATTTGAAAGACTACTACTTCAAGAATGCCAAAACAGCCAACTTCTGGACATCTCTTGCCAGTGTATGTTTGAACTTTATCAGATTTATCCTTAAATTATGTATAATGCAGATTAATTACCAAAGTAAAAAGTTCAGTGTTTGTGAAAGGATTCTTTTTTGCTTTCTTTATTAATGTGAGTTCTGAAGATGAATACATCTGCATGCTAAGTACAGAGCTGGACTCAGGATGTGATTAGCCTAGCTTAGCATAAAAACTGGAAGCAGGGTGAAAAAGCTAGCCTCAAAAATAAACCTCGAAACTGACACCTCAAAAAGCTTAGTGATAAACACATCTTCCCTCTAGTTCAGTCTTTACAATGAGATTTAAGAATAACAATTTGTGATTTTAGAGGGAGTCATGAGCTGGAACTCGCTGGCAGAAACACCAAAGTAAATCCAAAGACACAACGGGATCCATGATTAAAGGAAAGTAAAACATCCACATGTACTCTAATCCATCCAAACTAATCATAACATCTGAAATTTTGCCTATGACATTTTATACCAATTATAATACTGTGGCACTGTTAATACCTTCCTGCAGGAAGACAATTCTTTGTATATTGAAATTACTGAACCTATAATCAATCCATTGTATGTTCAAAACAAATACATAAGCATGTGATTTAAAACAAATAAGCAAATTTAGTGCTGAATTCATGTATTTATTTATTACCTTGGATGCTAACTCTTTAGCATGGAGTGGAAAAGGAAGAGCAGAAATAAGATAGAGAACTAGAGCCAAAAATGACAAATGACCTACAAAGTATTCTTTAATTTCATGGGGATGTTTAGCCACACCACAGCCTTCAATGGCATCACTGTTGCTGTTACATTCATTTTTTATTTGACTCATTTTCTTTCTTAAACAGGAATTTGATGCAGCTGATCGTACAAGCTATATTGATGACGTTTTTGCTCTTGCAAGGTAAAATTTCCCCAAAAATGTCCACAGTCCAACAATTCATGTTGGCAGTCACATACAGAGGCTATAAATTCTGTTTCATTTCATCATTCAGGGCAGACATTATAGATTATGGTAATGCCTTCAATCTTACAATGTACCTGACAAATGAGACTGATTACATAGTCTGGGACCGTGTGGCCTCCTCTATCGCCTATGTTCGGGACATGTTGTCAGGCAATGCTGCACTCTACAAAAGGTTTCAGGTAAGCAGGCTGCTAATCCGTTAATATATTACCTTGAGATTTACTTCTAAACTCCATCTAAACTTTCAGATAACTACCTCAACAAAATCAATATAATGTCACTTTTTGAACAAAACATTTTCATTTAAATCAGAAATCAATCACTGAAATAACGATGTGGTTGGTGTAATGGGTATATAAAAAACGTACCCATTACCTGTAAACATGTACTGTGTGTTACAGTAGAAACAGCATGTCTTTTCTTTAAAAAGATGAGGTAGGTCAGTGGGATTTCATATAGTTTCCCTGTGTTGATTAAGAACCATTTTCTTGTTTCTTTCTCCAGAAACTCTTTCGTGATCATGTTAAAGCAATCTCAACACAGCTTGGATGGAACGATGAGGGAACACAGATACAGAGGTACACCAGGAACAGTGTATATCTATACAAACGAGGTCAAGAACTGATGTCCATTAGAGGAAACGCCTCTGATCTGTCCCTGTACAATCTACAGTTACAATGTTATTGCTGTTAAACAACTTTTGTCCTGATTCTTTTCTGCTAAATGTGTGTTTGGCAGGTTACTGAGGGAGACTGTGCTCAGTATTTCCTGTCAGATGGGAGATCAGGAGGCTCTGAATGAAGCCTCCAGTATCTTTGACCAGTGGATTAATGGAAGTCTCAGGTATCACCACCCCACTGTGTTCTCAAATTAAACATGTTTGTGGATTATTTGTGTCCAGTCTTATACCTTACAGTCAGACAATAAAGTATTCTAAAGTAACAGACCTACAACTTAAATATTGTGTATTTTTATCATACCATAACCAGCAGAGTGGACATCAGAGCCAACATCAAGATATATTGTTATTTATTTTTAGAAACCATTGCTCTTTGACTCTGACAGTCTTCACCTCCTCTGTGTTATAATGACATGGTGCCACACTAGAAACATTTAACTCATTTTTACTGTGAATGAAATTTTTATGAACCTGATGTTAAAATTTCTTGACCTTTGGTCCTGCAGCAGTGTGGCTGTGAACCTGAGGCTGCTGGTCTATCGATATGGCATGAAGAACTCAGGCACTGAGGAAAAATGGAACATAATGTTCCAGAGGTACAGAGACACTTCTTTGGCTCAGGAGAAGGACAAGCTGCTGTACGGACTGGCCTCTGTGGAGAATGTCGAACTTCTGTACAAGTAATGACAGCTTCTCATTTATACTGAATGGCTGACAACATCACATCCCCTATTAAAATCAAACAATCAATCAATCAATCAACAGTTATTTATATTATTCTGTCAGACAACCGTCACATGATGAGTTGGTCAGCTGTCTGTGCAGGTGCAGGAAATGAATGTCCATAGATACAGTAAATACAGTCAGTCAAATAGTGATAGATGTTTACAAGAAACAGTCTGGGTCATAAATTTACATCTCAACTTTGTTTCCTCTTCAGTAAATGTGTTTCCAATCTGTTTGATTGTCTGACTGCTCGTCTTTGTTGTCACCTTTGACCTAAAACTCAGTATTATCAGAACAGGTAGAAGTGATGGCCTGAGCTCTGGAGGCAAAACCTAAGTTGTAATAAAACATGGTTTATGAATGGGTGGTGTCTCAGCAGGTCCTGCTTTCTCATGCATGGACTGTTTCAAACCTGCTGCTTAGCCAATACTGTTGAAGTTTGCTGACAGGGCAGTCTGATATTTTGAAGGGTTAGGGTTAGGTAAGTGCTGTTTGCCTTACCCATGGTTAAACTAGAAAAGATAAGAGGGAAATCAAGGTAGTGTAAGAGAGAGATTAATTTAATGTATAATGCATAAAACTATAGAATTTAGAGCATGGGTGTTTACTCTAGTCAAAAAAGAGGGAAGATTGTATTTAGTTTTGAACATTTTATCAGAGATATAAACAATTTCTTGATGCTCTTTTGAACATAGCATGAGTTTCATTGTTTGAGTGGGTACAAGACTCTTCTGTGTTGTTTCAGTCTGATGTTATTTGACATAAAATCTCACTTAGTGCAGCTTTAAATCATTATGAAGGGTTAATACCTTTCTTCTGACCAACAGGCTCCTGGAAGCCACTAAGAACGAGAGTATAATTAGGAGTCAGGATCTGTTCACTGTGGTTCGGTACGTCTCCTACAACCCTCTGGGACAGACCATTGCCTGGGACTGGACCACACTAAACTGGGACTATCTGGTCAACAGGTCAGTGCAACGAGGCAACAACCACAGCTGACACCAGCAGGCCGAGACATTTATCAAGCAAGCTAGCATAGCCCAAAAGTGGTTCCTCTCGGAACCTGAACAAGCTGTAAACATGTAGTGGCAACATTACCATGTTCCAACTTCCTTGGTCACTTAGTGTGCAAAGCAAAATACAGGGATGTCACTCCAGAAAAACAGTAGCTAATTGTGGCTGCACTGGGGGTGGGGATGATAAACACACAGACATATCTGGACATGATTAAAGCCACGGATCTGCACTCAGGGCTGTAGACTGGTCCATGTGGACTAAACACTGCCTTACAGCAGCACTGTCATCTGTCGTTAATAATATATTTACTTGTGTTCTAGCACTTAAGGGCGGAATGATTGTAAATATAATAGAAAAATATAAAATATAATAACCTTAACCTCAAAATATGCAAAAACACTTCTATGGACTTGATGGACATGGTCATTCATATTCAGCTGTGTTTCTGTCCAGCTGATGAATGTACCTGCAGTCATTCTGACATACACACTTTAGACACTAACATGACCTTATATTGTTGTGTAATCATGCTGGGCTGTGTTTAACTAACCGGTGTGTGGCAGTTGAACAACACCACGTGACACAGTAACAGCTGATAAAGATTAAAGCTGTTCAGGAGATAAAATGACACCGCTCTTTTAACATAAGGAAGTCGCTGCTGATAGGAAAGGACAGAAGGCAGAGCAATGCCTTATGAACTGTGTTGTGTGTGAAGAGGTGACGTCACTTCACTGAAACTGAAGAATGAAACACACTTCTTTTCTTACTGTCAGAATACACTAAACTTCAGTCAAAACAAAAAGTTGACAATGAATTTTCTTTCTTAACAGGTACACCATCAATGACAGGAACCTCGGTCGTCTGCTCAATCGAATCACCACCACCTACAACACAGAGCTGCAGCTATGGAAGGTTAGCGGCTCGCTCCAGTCCAGCTTTTCACTGTTAACATGGTTGGCTTTAAGACGTTTTCTTCTAATTTATGCTGGACTGAAGACTGGGTAGATGTTAGTTTGTTTTTGCAGTGACCTGCACAGTTATTATTCTTTCTTAAAGAAATACTCCACTAAAAATATTTCTTTCAGTAGACCTGAGAGGTCAGTCTGTATACTGGCTGTGGTCAGCTTAGATTATAGGGCTGGATTAAAAAAAAAAAAAAAAAAGTTTTTCTGATTTCTGATTCTCTCTCTCTCTCTCTTTCTCTCTCTCTCTCTCTATATATATATATATATATACATATATATATACACGTGTGTGTGTGTGTGTGTGTGTGTGTATATATATATATATATATATAGAGAGAGAGAGAGAGAGAGAGATAGATAGATAGATAGATAGATAGATAGATAGATAGATATAGATATAATAAAATATCTATATATATAAAATATCTAGAAACCCACTTCAGAAATGTATTTTGGCCCTAAACCAGTTCTCCGACAGACATGAAACTAGGGTAAAGATCTGAGTACTGGACTGATCCACTTCCTTGGTCTCAGTGAGGACTCAAACAGCAGTGTTCTGAATCAGCTGCAGCTTTTTAGAGAGACCTGTAAACAAACCATTACAGTAGTCAAGATAAAGCTTTTCCAAGTCTTACTGAGACATGAGTCCTTTAACCCTCCATATGTTCTTGACTACACATGACTACACCAAGATGTCTGGCTTTATTTTCCAGCTGAAGCTGAGCAGAGGTACAGTGCTGGATATTGTTTGAGTCAGGACAATAAGAGGTTTGGCACTCTGTGTTGAGGTTTCTTGTGACATATTTCATATTTCTCTATGCTGGTCTTCTAGATGGAACATTTCTTCCGTCTAACACCTAATGCTGGTGCTGGGGAGATGCCGAGGCAGCAGGCACTGGAGACGGTGAGGAACAACATCGAATGGATCAGAAGGAATGAGAACGAGATCAGAGGGTGGCTGGAGAACAATGTGGCCTGAAACAGCACCGATGTAAAATACAAAGGTGTCAGCTGCCAGTTTTAATTTATCACTGAAGCCTTTTCCTCTCTAACAATTATTTCTAATCTTGTGCTAAGCACCAGAAGGATATTTATAC
Source organism: Lates japonicus (assembly GCA_033238685.1). NCBI lineage: Eukaryota > Metazoa > Chordata > Actinopteri > Centropomidae > Lates > Lates japonicus. The sequence goes on along the minus strand of BRZM01000024.1, from coordinate 5,579,891 downwards.
TGATGCTTTTCCTGTTTGTACTGAAACCTTTACAATTTTTGTAAAACTTTAACTTGTAAAGAAAATCTGAATTAAATTGTTTTTAACAAGTCACAGATTAAATATTTGTATGATACACTGTTTTGAATGGAATTAAAATGACTTTAAATCTGAGGTGTTGGAGTCATGCTCACTGAAACTGTGGCTTAGACTGTAAAATGACTTTTTTTTCCATTGTTGCCTTTCTTCATGTTATTTTGGCCCCAGCAGCAGCAGTGTCAGTCAGCAGTGGTGGAATATAACATTTACTCATGTACTGTACTTCAGTGAAATATTGAGGTACTTTTAAGTTATTTAAGTTCAAATTAAATACATCTTGAAGTAGTAGTAATCCCATTCCAATACTCTGAGATAACTTGTAATAAATACTGTAATTATACAGATACTTTGCCGATAGAAGATTTTACAGACAACACACATGATCAGTTCATAAAATATGACTGCAGTAGATGATTGAACTGCTAGCATCACTCCATCATCTACAACATTAAAATGCTGCTTACATGTTTCTTCATCAACAATAACAAATGAATAATTTGCTTCCACACATCATTACTCCACAAAGAATTCATTCTGTCCATGTTGGACACACAGTTTTGCTCTGGTGCCACCCTCAGGTCAAAATGTTAACACCTGAGATATCACATCGCGTAAATTATCCTGGAAATGAGCTCAGCACATTCATGCTCCTATGTAAGGTAGATGAATCATTTTGACTCTAATGACTTTCCCCCTCAGCACAACCTTCAGCTTACAAGTTTTCATTTTTAGCTACACTACCGGTAAGACTTAGAATAACTTCCAGACCTGAGTTCACTGATTTCCCCCGACTCCTCTCGACCTGCTGTCTTACACAGTTACAGCTACACTCTTCACTAAGTTGTAACAGAAAAAAACAATGTTTTCATTATTAATGTATAGTAATACATTATATTATTTATTGCATTATTTCTGTATGTTATTCATTTTAATATTATTATAGAGTATATATTGTTCAGATTCAGTCTGCTGGATATGTTTACATACACATTATATAGTAATCCTGAGAAAAGCAACATACCTGCTGCTGTATGATGACTACAGGTTTCACAAAAATGCCAAATGCCATGAAAACATGTAAAGTTGAACTTGCTGTTTTAAAAAATAGGTGTTAGATCACTCATCAACCAGAATCCACTACCAGCATCCTGGTTGAGTTTAGTAAAAAACTAACTGTAAAATAAATGACACAGAATCAGAACAAAGTTTCACCTGTCCAGTAATGTGATTCTATCCAGCGCTGCCAGATGTCGAAGTATCGTACCTGAGGCTTAAAACATGCTGCTAAGATGTTGGTGGGTGATGGTGAAGACTGTCAGAGTCAAAGAGCAATGTTGCTATGATGATTGCTGATGTAGTTACATGATGCATGGAGGGGGGCACTCTCTCAGGACTCACTCAAATGAAAATGTCCCAACACTGGAAACAACAGCACAGCTGTTCAGTAAACTACAGCCTGTGATAGTAAACATATCTAGTCTATAACAACACCAGCTGAAGCCTGTTCAGCATCTACATGGAAATTAAATAAATAACTTGTTTACCAAGTTCCACACAGCCTACCATTGTGTGTCCATAACTCTCACTCCACACTCCACGCCAGGAGACAGATCTGAACTCACCGTCCAATCAGGAGGCAGCAACCACAGCACAGCTGCTGCTCAGCAATCACGAGTAGATGAAAGCACTCAGTGATACTTTTATCACATCTGATTTCACTGCGTCTTGTTGTTTATTGTTACCCACATGTGCCTCCCTCCCTCCTTGCATGGCGCTGTGGGGGGAGACAGCAGTTGCTGCTACCTGTGGTGCCAGTGTGACGAGGACGATGACCAGCAAATCTGTAAGCTAGTTTCCACTGCCTGTGCTGACTGCCAGGCTGCTCAGGCTGCTGCCAATCTGGAGTCCACTGTCCACTGTCACCTTCTACAACATCACCAGGGCACTCTATGTGATGTTTTTTTTAAAAAAAATAAGAATCATTATTTAAGAAATGGTTTACTACAGAGAGGATTATAAATTCAGAACTTTCGTTTTGCTAAATTCACCTCAGGGCCCTTTTTCTGATACAGAAACTGGCAGCATATGTACCAGTATAGAACCTGTGTGAACAAAGAGTAATGAATTTTCCTATTCCCTCTTAAAGCACAGGATATTATTCTGACCAGCAGCTGTAGAACACAGTCCATACACAGAAACATTTTCATTGTCAGTTTGTTATTGTAGGAACTGAACTATGACTACAGTGTCATACCAAGTGGAATTTACACAGTAAAAACCACAATGCACAGTCTTTACAGGGTTTACAGAAAAACAGCTGGAAAGGAATGAAAAACACTGACAGTTATTCATGTTATTTCATTGTAGCAATTTTCTATACATGCTTTAATGCCAAGGCTATATCAATACAATGTAACACTGAAGCAACTTCATCTCACTGGGTCAGAGGTTGTTGAGAGGTTGTCATGGGAACCTGGGTATTGATGGTGATTCGCTGCCTGGTTTGACATCGGATCATCCCTATGATGGCTCTTCTAAACCTGAGGGAAAAGATCATTTATGTGAAATGCACCATCACTAAAAACAGTACAGTAACACATCCCCCCTCTTTACTTCACATAACAGCATGCCACAAGTATATAAATAAAAAGTAAGTCTTATCAAAGAATAATGAAAAGAACTCTCACTCACTTTTTATTGGCAATGACATAAATGCAGGGGTTGTAAAAAGTGGAGGACTTGGCAAACAGTGGAGCGATGATGGCCATGGGAGCAGGTATGGTCTTGGGGTCACCAAATGATGCCCAAAGGCACACCATGGAGTAGGGAGACCAGGCCACCAGGAACATGACAATCATCACTATGGACATCTGCTGGCCACAAACACAGCAACACAGCTTTCATCTAACACAGGCACAATACTGGACTTATGGTGAGTTCTAGTTGTACTTGGAAGTCAGAATTTCCGAGTTCCTAGTTGGAAGTTTCAACTGGAACGCCCCCTGAGGTCAAATTTCCAACTCAGAAAGTCAGAGCAACCACACCAGCCCAGAGATAAGAATTCAGGATGGCTGCTACCCGCATCAGTTAGTAGTGAACACTTGTTTGAATTGGTTCACCTTCATGGCTCAACATAGTTAGATTTTAATGCAAACATTCTTAAAAAGCCATTCAAATTTAATGTTAACAACTTCAGGTGGAGTGCAGATTTGTTTTAATTCTCCAAAAGAGTAACAGGTGAAGCAAAGGCCTTCCTGTGAGCGTCCATGTTTTTTACATTTTTCAACTGGAACGTGGTCAACTCTGTGGTGATGTCACTCCCAGTTCCTTCACTTCAGATGTAAATGGAACTCACCATTAGTCTAAAGGGGAGATTTGGAATAGTTAGAAGACAGACATTAAGGTCATAACCTTAATGTCTTTCTGTGGCCTTAAATAAATCAATGTATATTTCTAATGTGTATCTGACAATCAAGACCAAAACTTGTCAGGCATTGAGCAACATGTCTACACCAGCAATGTAGGAAAAGCAGTACATTAGAAGCAGCTGCAGTCCAGTATCAAGGCTGATCTGTTGAGCCATGTCACAGATCTCCCCACAGCCCAGTATGCAATCAGTGTAGTTACATATGAAAGACTTGGTGCCTAAAAATACACTTTAGGTCATGAGACACTACCTCTGAAAACTGCATCGAAACTTGAATACAGACACATGAGACGTGACCGTGTGACCATAACATGTCCAGTGGACTCTGAATGTGTCAACATCTCATTCCAGATGCAGTATGACTTTATCACATCTCTGCCATGGTCAGTGTACCACACAGGCAGTACAGTCAGGAAAATCATTAAGTGGTTACTTGACTGTTAGTCAGTCGAGGTGTTGGAAAACTTTGTCTACACACTAAAATGATGGCCTGCACCAAATATGCATCCCACTGTAAGTGGCACTCTACTTCAACAGCATAGCAGAAGAAAGATGTTTTCACCTTGGTGACATCCATCTGATCCGACCAGTCGATGTTGACGCTGTCCAGGCAGTTTCCAGCTTTGTATCTCTTCACAGTGACTGACACATTGTAGTAGCAGTAAAACATGACAGACAAAGGCATGACAAAGTTCACAGCGATCACTGCCATGGTGTAAGAGATGAATGAGCTGTGGAGGAGAGGCAGAGTTAATATCTGCTCATACAGTGATACACTGGATTATGTTTAAATACAGATTTATCAAAGCAGCTGCAGGTTTACAATGTAAGTAATAATTCAGGATGTAGGAAAAGACGAAAAGACAACAGATGTCTGCACTAAATATATTACACTGTAGACACTATACAACATACACTGTTCTACACTGCACACATTACAGACATTATACTAGGCAGAATTAATTCTTATAGGTTATATTAGAAATAATCATTACAGTTTTTAACCAAATTATTATAATTAACTATAATAATTTTAAAAAACTCAACTAACTAACTACGTACTACTAGTAATTATTCAGTGGGCAATGACTACCACTGTAATACTTTCTCCTCTGGGTCCATTTACAGGAGCCCACACATGTAAAATGTTCTGTACTAAATGTTCCTTATATAATGTGTCACACTACTAAACACTGGGGGAATCTCATCTCACTCTGTCACTATTTGTTAAATCATCCTGCAATCTGTTTAAATGCCAGGTTTTTTTTATTAAAGGCAGATAAGTTTCAGATAAATGTATGTCTAATAACAGATTGGCAGATAAGTTGATTCGGTTTGTTCAGTTGAAACTGTTGTCTTTGTTAGTCCTTGTTAGTTGAAGTTGTGACTGCAGTGACTGCTTTTCAGGACTATTTCAGCACTGCAACTTGATGCAGGAAATTTAGTTAAAAAGCAGGTGAAGACCACCTGTCACAGTACTATCTCTCTCTTGGGATACGACAGCACAACCAAAACTTACTAAGGACATAACCTGGGATTTTAATTCATTTCAGTTTAAGCTGGATGGTTCTTTTTAGCTGATTTATTATGGAATCTAGTTTTACATATGTTGGTTTTAATTTGTGGCCATTTATTTCCTGTGTTGGGAATGCTGTAATTTTAGTGTTTTCCTGTATGACTACACTGAACCTTAAACCTTGAGAGAGCTGAGAGGCTATACAAACCAATTACAATAGCAGCAGCAATTATTTTGTCATTAGAAGTGATATTTTCTCAGTAATTTTTAAAGTCAAATGTTATGGCTACTTTCAAATATGCAACAGCATCTGCAGCCTGTTGATAACTCACGCATCATTCTGTCTCCAGTTGATGGTGCATGTAGCTCCAGTGGGGTCAGGGGCATAACCAGCCCAGCCCACTATTGGCATGGAGGACCAGAACACAGCATTCAGCCATGCTGCCAGAATAAGAAGGTTGTACGATCGTATCGTCATTTTCTGCCCTGGAGAGAGAAATGACATGTTCACAACGAAGATCAGGAGGGTCAGTAAACCCAGAAGATTTATGGAGAGATACTGATTCATTACTATTTATTTTCAATGGGTTGATGTCCTGCTGCAGTTAGTTTCCTTAACTGTAACTTTGTAAAATGCAGTTTGAGACAACTGGGCACAGTTTTTTTCTACATGCATAGAGAGCAGAGGGGCAGTGAATAGATACCTATGTCTGGTCTGCAGATGGTGAGATAGCGGTCGATGGCCACCACAGTCAACAGGCCTATACTGGCCATGCCAAAGAAGATGTTGAGAGCTGCATAGATCTGGAGACAAAAACACAGACATTTTGAAGTTGTCTTGATGTTTATTCTCTAAAACTGTGTGCATATTTGTGACACGTGGAGGGCATGATCAGAAAGTTTAGGGACCATTCCTGTTGGGAACGACATGGTAATAAGCATGCAGCAGGTGCAGTAATAGCTTTTGTATTTTGTCACTCAGTCAACACTGGGACCCTGTGTAACACGTGTTTTGTGACCACTTGCTTTTAAATTCGTTATTTCAGTTTGGAGCAGAAGCAGCACCGAGCAAAAGTCTGCGAGGATCTCCATCAACAGACCCAACCTACATGTCGAGGACCATCACAGATGACAAGAGCTGGATCTATGGCTACGACTCAAAGACCAAACAGCAGCTTCACAATGGAAGAGACGCAGTCTTCAAGACCAAAGAAGGTGTGTCAGGTCAGACTAACATAATAGTGGAAGTGGAACTTAAACAGTACCCAGGTAAGCCACGAGGGAAAACATGTCAGTCAGTCACTACCTGCACTGCTCAAAGTGAGCTAATCTTTGTCACACAGTACTCAAGTGAGTTTGTAACACTATTTAAGGTTGTATATGCTTTCACTGATATGACTAACTGTTAGTTTAGTAACATATAAAAGCCAAACAGGTGATAGAAGTTGAAAGCTTTGTCTAAGTCAGACGTTAAAGGAGGATAGGGCTTTTTCTGGGAAGCAGTGTGTGGCAGTGTAAAATTGTTTCATATTTGAGCAAAAATACCAGTAGAAAAGGTTTCTCTGTTCATTTTTGGCCTGCACTAATAGAGAACTCTCCACTCTCTCCGCTCAATGGTCTGACCTCGTACAGCAGGCCTGTCCTCTCACCTCTGCAGCATCTCCACACTGACCTGAATGTCAAAAGTCCATAGACACATAGTAATGACCTTCATTTCATCAGAATTGGCAAGCAAATTATTCATGCTTTTATCTTTTTTCGTCTGGATTATTTCAACTCTGTCCATAGTGCAGCTGCACATCTTTTAACTAATTCCAGGAGGAGATCTCGTATCTCTCCGATTTTAAAATCTCTTCACTGGCTCCCTGTTAGTTTGAGTCCATTTCAAAATTCTTGTTTTAACTTTTAAAGCTTTGAATGGTAAGGCACTCCAGTACATCTCAGAGCTTTTATCTTTTACTGGGCCTTCGAGGTGATGCCTCCAAAACTCCGGAATGATTTGCCATTATCCCTTTGTTTTATTAACTCAGAGGAGGCTTTTAAAAAACAGTGAAAGACACTCCTTTTTAGACAGGCATTTGGGTAATGATCTTGTGTTGCTCATGTATCTGTTTTATTGTTTTTGCTCTTATTTTCTCTTCATGTCAGGCACTTTGTGACTTATTACTTACTTACCTACTAATCTGGTGCATATACTGTACATTTTCCTATCATTCCACACGTCTCTTACTGTATTAACTTGTTTTTTTTGTTTTGGGTGACCTTGTTTGTGTAGTTAATATGTTTTGTGCTGTTGTATTTGTTCTGTAATTTGTCTAGAATTTGTAGTCATAGTAATAAACATGTACACATATAAAGTTAAGTATTTCTCACTCCTTAACTGTTAACAGACCTCGCTACCTCTGTCCAGTCACTTGTTCCCCCATTAAGACAATGCTGGTTCAGAAACTCTTTTTGGAAGATACAGTAATTTCCTATGAGTAGGTACTCATCCATCACTGGCCAGTTCTCCATCTCACTGTAGATTAGTATCACATGGGTCAATATCACTGTGCAATAACAAGGACTGAGAAAAATACTTATAATCTGCTGAAATAATCCCAACACGTGACCTTCTACAGAGCAGCAGCTGAGGTGAATGTGCGTCAGCCTGCTCACAGGTTTAGTCTCATGGGCAGAATAAGACGTGGTAGTTAGTGTGACGTTTTTAGAGGTTTTAGAAAACATGATGAGATGGAGAACTATAAGGTTGGGGAAAGGTCTGATTTGGTCTTATGAATTACTGCCATATATTAACATATATCTGGGAGGAATATGTGGATTATATGAACACATTCTTCTCAAAACAAGCCAGCAAAAATATTACAGATGCTAAGCACAGGAGGGGGGAGTCCAACCTCATAGGTTTACATGATGCCATGACTCAGTGTCAAAGGTTCTCACCTTAAACAGATCATAATGGGTAGTGTATGTTTTTATTTTAGCTTTTTCCCCTTATGTCATCAATAGAATAACTAAGTTCAGTCTGCAGGCAAAAGAAGCCCTGATCTGATGTTTGTGATCCTATGTAACCCAGATCACATGAAATCTGATCTTTTCAATTCTGGATTGGGACATCTCTACATGTGGTCCTAAACCAGATACAGATTTGACCTCAGTCTGAACAGTCATATCCAAATTAATGACATTAACGTCACTCAGCAAAGCCATTCACATCATGATCTCAACACTCTGCATCCACACACACCCCTGTATGGCACTAACAGCCAGAATTAGAAATTTGGCTCTCTTTCTCCTCATCCTCATCCTTGTTATCTCCTGCCCACGAATTTGCTGGCTGCCCCTGCACATTAACAATGGCTTCCATGGTGTCTTTCATATGACACTGTGGCGTGTATGACGTCTTTGTTATTGTTCTTTTGCACTTACAGGTCAGTTCAGGACTGTGATCAGTTAACACTAAAAAAAATGGTAAAATAATGTGAACAGCCAAACAAAAAAGATCTGAGGCATAAATCCCAATATGTTACCTTTCAATGTAGATGTGTGTGAAATAATGCACATCAAGTCAATTCTACTCATATAGCCCAATATCACAAATCACAAATTTGCCTTAATGGGCAGACATGCAGTAGATGTTGTGTGTACAGAATAACCCAACATAGTGAAATTACAGTTGAATGCACTCACACCCACCCACCTGACAACCAGTGTAGCCAAACTTCCAGCTACCATGGATGTCTGAGGCAGCTGACATGGGATAGCCAATACCTGCCACTCCGATGTCAGTAAAAGCCAGGTTGATTATAATGAAGTTGGTTGCAGTGCGGAGCTCCTTGAACTTCACAAACATGAGCAGCACCACAATGTTGCTCATTAAACTGATGACACCTGAGAAGAGGAGAGAAGATGTGAAGTGCAGTTTCACTATGTGGGCGGTAAAAATCTGGCAACACCTAATGCTATATTTAATCTCAACATGAGTTACGTTGGCTGAGAAGTAAAGAAAACATGAGTTTCTTTAGCTGCAATTCCTCTGAGAGCTCTAACAGACACTGTTTTCAATATAATGTAAAGTCAATAACTCACAAAAAGTGAGTATCTCAATATCAAACTTACCTTCTATAATGTATTGAGGTTGGTAAACATAAGCATGTTGTTTAGGAATTGTTTGATTTGCTGAGCACATATGGCACACATGACCAGGGGAACAATGCAGAACAATTTAAAAGTTAAAGCTGAATGTACTTTTTAAATTTCTAATCCAAAGGCTGAGATAAGTAGAATGATAGAATGATCTTTTAACGAGTGACCTCCATAACAGTGACCAGTTAGCTGATATACCTTCAACTGGGGGCAATGACATACCCCAGTATTATGATCCTTAATTAATTAATTTGGGCATTTTTACAAGAGACTTATAGATTTCATTTTTACAAATTTACAACTTCTTCATTGGGCTAAACTTACCACATCTAGGTTTTGTCTCCTATTTAAGTTTTCACTTTTTGTCTGATTTAGGGCCTAGATATGAAAATCAGAGAAAAGCTTCCATAATGATGTTTATGCTGCTATTATGTCACTTTTACATAAGATGGGGAAATATCTCAGTTTGTGTTCAGGCTTCAGACCAATATCACTTCTGAATTCAGACTTACTGTACTGTATGCTAATGTTTCACTGTGTCACTTAGAGAAAGTTCTTCCTTTATTTATTGATTATAATCAAACCTGCTTGATGAAAACATTGATTCTCTTCTGTTAATATTCAGAGACTGCTCAACTCCTTGTGCCATATTGGCAGTTGATACTGAAAAATCCTTTATTTCTTTTACACAGTGAAAAGTTAGAAATTTATGAATATGCTGAATTTTTACGGCCATGCTTCTAACAGGCAATTAATGGTCACATAGATTCCCATAGAGCATTGAAAAACTAGAAGCAGTCACAGGTGCTGAGGGGGAAGGTAAGGGGTTTGAATGTGAATTGTGAGAGGTGATGGAGAAAGTAGGGAGGCAGGATGAAGGTGTAAAGGTGGAGACTGCTGGAGGCAAGACGGTGAGTTGTGGGAGGTGAGGCAGAAGAACTCACACACGTGAACACACTAGTGAGGTAGAACAATCGGGTGACGAGTGGATGATGAGCCACACAAGACGGGGGTAGGGGTGAGGGGGTTGACTCATGTCCTTTCAGGAAATGATGTCGTTGTTGACTTACTGTTTAATGGCTTGTTGTATGGACACGGGGATACACAGATTTGGACTAATAATTGTAGTTGGGGATTTAATTTCCATAATAATACAACAATATTGTATAACACATTTGATCTTACATTTTATGGGACATAAAGCCATCAATTATTTCAGTGGAACAATGGTCGTATGTCTTTCCAGGAACTGAAATGTATATTAAAGTTACTTGATTTATTTTATCTGCTTTTATTTAACTGCACAATGCCTTGTAAACTTATGGAGTGCCTAGGAATCACCCACTCACATAGTGAATCTGACCTTTCATCTTGGGTCTGTAAAAATGCAACATGAATCATGTGGGTCTATAGGTGTGGTTTGGGTATGGAACATAGCTCTATCCTAATACAGTATAGATACTATTAATTGGAAGGAGGAGCTGGAGTACGGTGTAACATTTTTTAAACATCATACAGTCTCGATCATTAACCGTTACAGTATAAAATGATCCACAGACTATGTATTGGCCTGCAGATGCTGTACGGATCCAGTACGCTCCCTTTGTAATCAAAAGTCCATTGGCACATACATTCACATCTAGATGTTGATTATTTCTGGCGTCATGTTACCAAGATATGATCAGATGTTACTTGGGTTCATATACATTGTTTACCAGGAGTATATTATAGGTAACATCCTACTCAGCACCTTTTCATTTGTTTCCTATATTCTTTTCTCTCTGTCTTTTCTTTTGCAGTTATTTTTACATCAGTTGTAATGATTTATGTGTTCTGTCCTGTGTGAATGGATTAAAACAAATAAAAATGAATAAAAACGTTGGTCATAAAAGAAAGACCTTTTTTGCTACATTGTATTGCAATAATTGCTTAGAAAGAGCCATCATTAATGTCACCTGTGCTTTTTCTGCTGTGCTGAGTCAAACGTCTGCTCTGAAAAGCAACTGTGACTATGAATGTGGGGAATATTTTAAAAAATAGTGCTGTGATGTGAGCAAGCCTCTAAAATTCAGGTTAGAGAGCAAGACGCCGTGATCAGAACGAGATGGACAGAACTTTGACAGGAAAAGGAAAAAAAAGTCAGCTCGATATCAAATTAGAATATGAAGAGATCTATCTGACTTTCGGTGAAACTGCTTTGGCTTCTCAAGGAGACATAGGAAAAGTTTTGGAACCAGTGCATTACCTTTTTTATGACTTAGACTCGCTGAGTGGAACAAACCAAAACTGAAGCCCTTAGAGAAATGCAAAACTGTGGATTCAGAAACTATGTTAAAGGTACCTGTTCTGTACCCAGATCCTATGTACTGAACATTTAACATGCTTGCAGCCAATCTCATATCCACAATGATACAGTGCCAAGACTTGGATAAGTTACATAACACTATCAGAGCAGCTTTTCAAAGGATAACAATGGACTCATTTCCTTTCACCATTTAAGGCCTTGCAAAATTTTTCCTTTACAGTTAACCCCCTCCCACCCCCACGTCTCATGTTACCATTGTCTACGAAACTGATTAGAACGGGTGTTATCTGTTAAACATACAGCGAGGTCACCTAACATCATCCATGTTAACTGCAGCTACACTTACTTTTTCTTACAAAGTAGTTCCAATGAAACCCACGGAACCCACGGTGACACAGGTGACACTAACTTTTTTAATGTTATAGAAAGTTCCTCATAACTGACTTTTAACTCATGAAGTTCCCAAGAAAATAAAACAAATTTCTAAAAAGTAAAGCTTCAGAGATGTGTTACGTATGATTCATTTAGTCTGTTTTACATCCCCCATAATTGGCTCAGGCAGCGGACAAACACTAAAAATAAGTGCAATTATAATGTGAGTAAACCAACCCTCATTATGTACATTGAGAACATTGAAATGTTATCAGTGTAATTAAAATATTCTGTACCCACACCACAATACGACAAGGCTGACATGTGTACATATACTGTACATATACAATGTAACAGTACTAGGCTAATCTCTTCTCCCATAAATGAGGAGAGTAATAGTTGCCGAAAATAATAAGTTTATTTTCAGACACATCAGTCCATACAGAATTGATATGTTTGTCTTTGTCAGAGGTGGAGAACACAACACCTAAGAGAACCACGAAATATTGTGGGTACGTCACTCTCTCAGAATTTATTGTGAATTTGTTGCAAAATGTCCTGATAGTCTGAAACCTGTGAGCTGTTTTGAGTGCTTAAACAATGCCTGAATACAGACTATGAATTAAATGGCCTGTCTGGCTTCTACAAAGGAACATCAGGTAGAGAATTACACAGAAATGTAGAACAAACAATCGCATTGTTCATCATGAAATCTATCTATGAAAATGCCATCAGCTGTTTCCTTTGTTTGCTACCTGCAGTAATGAGATATCCAGCCACTATGTTGTGCTCCAGTTGGGTAAAGGCACTTTTCCGTAAGGTAACATCATTCGAAATATTAACTCCAGAATCAATCCCCATTTTCCAAGTTAGAAAAAGAAAATTACACCCAGTTGAGCTAAAGCAGTCTTACTACAAAATTACACAGAGAGTTACTGAAGAATCTGAACAGAAGCAAAAATGTTGCTTCTATCTAAAAATCTGCAGGGCATTGTGGGGGAGGTGGGGGTTAAAGGTGGAGAGATGGGGTGAAGGGGATTATTGCATACCACCATTCCCCTGTCCCCAGCGTTAGCAGTGAAGCAGTCTGTGTAAAAATATG
>BRZM01000024.1:5500123-5566896 GCA_033238685.1 Lates japonicus | reverse complement strand
CCATATTGGCAGTTGATACTGAAAAATCCTTTATTTCTTTTACACAGTGAAAAGTTAGAAATTTATGAATATGCTGATTTTTACATTATGCTTCCCAACAGGCAATTATTGGTCACATAGATTCCCCATGAAGCGATGAAAACAAAGCAGTCACAGGTACTGAGAAATTGAGGTTTGAATGTGAATTGTGAGGTGATGGAAGTAGGAGGCAGGATGAAATTGTAAGGTGAAGAACTGCTGGAGGCAAGACAGTGTGAGTTGTGGAGGTGAGCAGAGGAACTCACGTGAACACTAGTGAGTAGAACAATCGGGTGACGAGTGGATGATAGGCCACACAAGGCAGGGGGTAGGGGTAGAAGTTGACTCATGTCCTTTCAGGAAATGATATAGTTGTTGACTTACTGTTTAATGAAGCATTGTGTATGGACGAGGATACTGAATTTGGACTAATAATTGTAGTTGAGTTAATTTCATAATAATACAACAATATTATATAACACATTTGATCTTACATTTTATGGGACATAAAGCCATCAATTATTTCAGTGGAACAATAATTAGTATGTCTTTCAGGAACTGAAATGTATATTAAAGTTATGATTTATTTTATCTGCTTTGTTGCTGCACAATGCTTGTAAACTTATGGGTACCTAAAGTCACCCTCACATAGTGAATCATTGCTTTCATCTTGGGTCTGTAAAAATGCAACATGAATCATGTGGGTCATAGGTGTAGTTTGGGTGGAGACATAGCTCTATCTAATACAATATATAGATACCAATAATTGAAGGAGGCTGGAGTGCAGTGTAACATTTTTTAAACATCATACAGTCTCGATCATTAACCGTTACAGTATAAATGATTCACGACATATGATACATGCCTTCTGCAGATGTATGCGGATCCAATGCGCTCCTTTAGCAATCAAAAGTCCATTAGCACATACATTCATCTACAGATATTGATTATTTCTGGCGTCATGTTGCAAGATATGATAGATGTTGCAGGTTATACATTGTTTGCAATTATATTATTAACATCTCAGCACCTTTCATTTGTTTCTACAATCTTTTCTCTCTGTCTTTTCTTTTGCAGTTATTTTTATCAGTTGTAATGATTTGTGTATTCTGTCCTGTGTCCAGATAGTTAAAACAAATAAAATGAATAAGCGTTAGTCATAAAAAGAAGATATTTTACATTGTGTTGTGTTGCTTAGAAAAGAGCCATCATAATGTCACCTGTGCTTTTCTGCTGTGCTGGGTCAACGTCTGCTCTGGCTTTAGGCTATGAATGAGAATATTTTAAAATATAGTGCTGTGATGTGGGCAAGCCTCTAAATTCAGGTTAGAGCAAAACATGCGTGATCAGGCGGATAGACAGAACACGACGGGAAAAGGAAAAAAGTCGCTCGTGTAAAATTAAGAATACAGAGAATCCCTCTGACTTTCAGTGAAGCTTCTTTGGCTTCTCAGAGACATAGGAAAAAGTTTGGAACCAGTGCATTACCTTTTTATGACTTAGACTCGCTGGTGGAACAAACAAAAACTGAAGCCACCAGAAATGCAAAACTGTGGATTCAGAAACTATGTTAAAGGTACCTGTTCTGTACCCAGATCCTATGTACTGGTTTCATTTAACATACTTGCAGCCAATCTCATATCCCTAAGCGGTAGTGCCAAGACTTGGATAAGTTACCAACACTATCAGAGCAGCTTTCAAAGGATAATGGACGTCATTTCCTTTCACCATTTAAGGCCTTGCAAAATTTTCTTTACAGTTAACCCCTCCACCCCCGTCTCCATGTTACCATTGTCTACGAAACTGATTCGAACAGGCTGTCTGTTAAACATACAGCAGATGCCTAACATCATCCATGTAACACCTTCACTTACTTTTTCTTTACAAGTGGTTAATGAAACCCACGGAACCCGCGGTGACTTAGGTGGCTTATAACTTTTTAATATTATGAAAGTTCCTCATAACTGACTTTTAACTCATGAAGTTCCCAAGAAAATAAAACAAATTTCTAAAAAGTAAAGCTTCAGAGATGTGTTACGTGTGATTCATTTAGTCTGTTTTACATCCCCCATAATTGGCTCAGGCAGCGGACAAACACTAAAAATAAGTGCAAATTATAATGTGAGTAAACCAACCCTCATTGGTACATTGAGAACATTGAAATGTTATCAGTGTAATTAAAAATATTCTGTACCTTACCACCACAACATGACAAGGCTGACATGTGTACATATACTGTACATATACAATGTAACAACAGTACTAGGCTAATCTCTTCTCCCATAAATGAGGAGAGAATAGCGTCGAAAATAACAAGCCTATTTTCAGACATATCAGTCCATACAGGTCTGATATGTTTGTCTTTGTCAGCAGGTGGAGAACACAACACCTAAGAGAACCACGAAATATTGTGTGGGTACGTCACTCTCTCAGAATTTATTGTGAATTTGTTATAAAATGTCCTGATAGTCTGAAACCTGTGAGCTGTTTTGAGTGCTTAAACAATGCCTGAATACAGACTACAGAATTAAATGGCCTGTCTGGCTCTACAAAGGAACATCAGGTAGAGAATTACACAGAAACAACAAATAATCGCATTGTTCATCATGAAATCTATCTATGAAAAATGCCATCAGCTGTTTCCTTTGTTTGTTACCTGCAGTAATGAGATATCCAGCCACTATGTTGTGCTCCAGTTGGGTAAAGGCACTTTTCCCCCCGTAAGGTGCAACATCATCTGAAATATTAACTCCAGAATCAATCCCCATTTTCCAAGTTAGAAAAAAGAAAAATTACACCCAGTTGAGTCAGCAGTCTTAATTACAAAATTACACAGAGAGTTACTGAAGAATCTGAACAGAAGCAAAAATGCTGCTTCTATCTAAAATCTGCAGGGCATTGTGGGGAGGTGGGGGTTAAAGGTGGAGAGATGGGGTGAAGGGGATTATTGCATACCACCATTCCCCTGTCCCCAGTTAGCAGGAAGCAGTCTGTGTGTAACATGGGCAGCAGGGCTGCACAAGACTGGATTACCACTCACGTGGAGTTGCTTGCAGGTTGGGCTCTGACCAATAAGCTTTGACATTACAAAGTTGAGTTAATGCCGGACTGAAGATTATTCAGAGGGTACACACTGTGGGCAATGCCAACAATGGATTAGCAGCAGACAAAGGCCAAAGGGCACAGACTCACTGTGTGGCACTTAGTCTGCTTAATAAATATAAACAGTAATGGAAAGGGCATTAAGGTGACTGTTTTTATCTCATCTTGAGGCCCTTTTCTATAGAAAGGGTTCGTGTCAATAGAGTTAGTTTGAAAGAGTAATGATTGTCAAAACCAACAGTTTTACAGTGATTAGACCTGTGGTTCTAAGAGAATTCACCCTTGCTCATAACCTTAACACAAGCCTTCAAAGATTCACTGGAATAGAGAGACATTCAGGAAACATGACACAGGGGCCTCCTCATAACTATGCAATATAGATGGGGTTACACCGTGCTGTGGCTTAGTTTAGGGGATGAATAAGATTTCACATTTCATTTTTGCCCCTGGGCCTGCTAGTGAGTTGACAGTGCCCCATGAAGTTTTCTTGCTGCATTGACAGGATATCTGTCAAACTGTGGGTTCTAAATGTTTGCTTGTTGTACTGCTTAAAAGCTTTATTTGCTAACAATTGTGAAAAGACTTTAAAATGTGACAAATATAAACATTTCCCAAATGTTAAAATCTAACAGATATATGCAGTGATTCGTGGAGCAGATGAATTAAGATGTTACACATTTGTTAGGTATTCTGAGTACTCAGGCTAGTGGTGGACCAGTGGAAAAAGTAGTGCTCAGACCCTGTACTTAGGTAAAAGTACCAGTACAAGGATGTAAGAAATACTTCATTAGAAGTAAGTTGTAGTATTAAAACCCAGCCTTATACTAGATTTGCAGTGATGTGGGTGTTACAGCCTGTCATATACCACATCTGAAATGATTGTACTATTTTGACATCTGATTTCTTGAAAATGACCAGTAGCAGTGGAATATTTTCCTTATTCTTTTAACTAAATGAAGCAATACTGCAACACAGTACATAAGTATTATCAACAAAATGTACTCATTCTGCAATAAAATATTGATATTATTCTATCTGACCTGTTACTGCTGGTGTATCATGTAGGTGTGACCTGTTTTCCACCTGGAGAGTCTAGAACAACATCATCCAGGACGGTAGGTGGCACTGTGCGACTCGCTGGTGATCTTGGGGAGAAATGACGTTTGTATTGAAGCACTTCCTGTTAACGTAATACCAGCTTCGTCAGTCGAAAGACTTCTCTTCACCGTAGCATATAAACATGACGGGGTTCCTGAGGACCATCGCCAGCCGTGCTGCACCGGCCCTGCGCCGACACACCATCACTCAGACGGCTAATCTCTACACTAGACCGCCCAGGGAAAAGCTCGGCCCGGTTGTAAGTCTGCTGTTACCGCCAAACCACCTTGGCTCCATGTTGGCTGAATAACTAGCTAGCAGCTAATCTGTTAACTGTCCTTGGCTGACGAGGTCAAACCCGATGTCATTAAAATCGGCGGTGTCAAACATGTATTTTGTTTGAAAAGCCATTGTGTTTAATAAACCTAAGAAGCTCAAGTTAAATCGTTACATGTCTGGGGAAGTATTTTAAGACGCCGCTCACTGTGTTCTTGTATTGATAGCGTTACTTTCTTCGTTACAAAGGCCCAAGCTAGCACCGCTAACATGTTAGCCACTTTATCTCTCAGTGCGCTGTTCTCTGTAAGGAAACGATGTCACTCTGCCATAATGTCTGAGTTATACGGCCAACTAAACAGGATGGTGGTGGATACACACAGATACAAAATACTTGAATGCTTCAATTGTACCTGAAGTAATTCATATGTAGGTGTCCTTTTAGCTAGGTCCGCCTAGCTAATACTAATGCTAATCCTCAATTTAAACGGTCCTGCTGTCAGTTTTTGTAGAAAATGATTTGAGAGGCGTTGAATGCATCATCAGGGTTTGTAGATAACCTCAAACACCTGGCTCACGCGGCCTTAAGAAAAGTTACTGTCTTCTGAATTCTAAGTCGGTATCAGTTGAGTAACATTTGAAATTTGGTCACTGTTGTATCAGTGTGAATGTTAACAGTAGCAGTGTGGCCTCTTGTTTGTTATTGTGCAGTTCCTGTAGCATCATGAGTTTGAGCCAGTGGCCACAAACAATCAGAATCAGACTTTATTTACAAGTAAGAGTCCGTGTCAGAAGGGGGGACCTAGACCATGTTGATGAGGCCAGTTGCAGACGGGAAGAAACCGTTCTTGTGGCATGAAGTTTTGCTTCTGATGGACTGTAGCCTCCTGCCAGAGGGGAATGACTTAAAAAGTTTGTGACTGGGGTAGGATGGGTCTGCCATTATCTTTCCTGCCCTGAGTTGATGTTTAATTCCCACTTGAGGTCCTGGGTGTTGATGGTTCCCAGGAAGCGGAAGGACTCCACAGTTGCAACTGGGTTAGTCACACAGGGTGATGGGGGTGGTTGGAGCTGTGTACTTCATGAAGTCTACAACCATCTCCACTGTCTTCAGCTCTAGGTTGTTCTTACTACACCAGGTCATCAGATGATCAGTCTCCCTCCTGTAACCGGACTCATCCCCACCAGAGATGATCCCAATGAGGGTGGTGTCATCTGCAAACTTGAGAAGTTTGACAGACTGGTGTCTGGAGGTGCAACTGTGGATGTACAGGGAGAGGAGTAGAGGGGAGAGAACATAGCCTTGAGAGGAACTGGTGGTGATGGTCAGAGATGTCAGAGAAGAGAATAATGTAGTTATAGAGAACAATATAGTATAGTTAATCATTTGTATGTTTAATACACACATGCAGGGCAGAGTGACACATTTCTGCTTTGGTTAAAATTCTCAGTTTCCAGTCTGTTTATAAAAAACAAAAAAAAACAAAACAAAACACGCAGTTAAGTTTTATTTCATCTGCTATGAGAAAGAAAGACATACAAGACTGCATACAAGTCTAGATGGCAATATGTCACTATCATCACATATAAAGGCAAAAATATGACAAAAAGGTTTGGGTGAGCTGTCTAAAGTCTTTGCATGGGAAACAGGGAGATTGATGTGACAGTTGCTCCCAAAAAGCCTGATGTGGGTATTGATTTCCAAGCCTTTGGCACATTATAATGGTGAATCCACTGCATTTATAGAGCACTTTCCCAGTCTTAATGACCGATTAAAGTGATTTACACCACCAGTCACATTCACCCATTCACACATATGCAGACCTCCTGAGCCACAGCCGCCTTCACACAGTGTGATTGTTAGTTCTTGTTTTACATATCAGTTACGATGATGATTGGCTGTCAGCTGACTAGATGCCCTCTCTCTGTCTGTTGTCCAGGACATTGCTGTTGGATTGGGCATGTTATCCATGGCCATCCTGGGACCATCTGGATGGATCCTGGCCCACCTGGAGGACTACAAGAAGAAGGAGTAAAGTGGACATTTTAACAGTTTGATGCCTGGTGTATCAGCCTCCTGTCTCCAGTGACATCCTGGGACCATAACCATTATGTTCCACTGCAGAGAAGAATATTACACAATGATTTTTACCCTCACTCTTCTACCTCTGATAGTTCCACTCCACATCTCCGATACAAACCAACTGTTCTTAAAACACTGACTCTGCTACATTGAAAATTGTATTGTGCATCTTCCCTCATAAGGAGTATGTTACAAGATTAAATTTTAAACAGTTATGTTACTTGTTGTGTGTGTATATTGTCTTCTGTGGATAAGGCTCTCAGAATCCACTGGTCGTCAGAAGGGCTCAAATATTCCTGCCAGTGTAACAGAAAAGGAGAATACAGGGCAAAGATCTGCTGACAACTCTGCATTAACCAAACACTGTGGATAAAAATGAAGGAAGATCCTTAAATAAAAGTATGAATGGCTCTGTGTAAAGATAATCCATTTCAAGTTTACACAGACATTGATTTGACTCTGACTAAAAAAGAATGCCTCCCTGTTCCATGTTAATACCTTTTTTTCAGCACAGTAAAGTGGAATAAATGTACAACACTCCCACCCTGAACAGACTGTGGAAAAGAGGCTTGTGACTGCATCATATGAACAGATGGTGTTTTGTCAATATCAATCTGGAAGGTCAATAATGGTTTTCAAAATGTAGTGCAGCAAAGTACCTCAAATACGTACGTAAACATACTTGTTATTTTTCACACCTGCTCATCAGTACAAGGTAGAGCATTTACGTAAAGATACGAAGGATAATGATACTAAACAATAATATACATATATATACAATATATATACATACAATATAATATTAAAATGTGCTCATTTAAAAATGATGATCTGTGTTGCGAACACATGGCTTCTGAACACATTCCGATGCACACGTACTGTGCAGGATTTCTGACACTTTGGCCTCACTTGAGCCACCACAGTAGTCAGAAGCTGTCCTCTCTGATGCTTTTTTCTTGATTCTGAGCTTATTTTGCAGAGAAAAGCAGAACACCACAGGAATTGGTTCCTGTCATTGCTATGTTTCCCCTTTTTCAAAGGAGCTGAATGTCAACACAAACTAGAAATTAAAAAATTATCGTGATTCATTTTGAATACCATAGAGGTTGAAGTTGCTGTCTTTTTTATGTTTCTAAACATTGGAAATTGGAAATCTGCTTGGGTGATAAGTGTCTGTCAGCTGTGAAGAACTCTACTTCATATTTGAAGAAACACCTGCAAGCTAAGCACAACTCCGCAACACTGTTAGCGAGGCCCATTGAGGAGGAGGTGAACGATGCTGGTGCAACAGCTCCGAAACAGCAACTTCTATCTTTTAGTTCAGCTAAAGCTGTCACTCTGGTGGTAACTTACTCTAATGAGTTATTTTCTCAGTAGGTAGCTAAGGTAACAAGTTACTTATTAATATCAGAAATGTTGTACTGTACCAAGCTACTTTTAAAAGTAACATTACCCAGCACTGCCTATGTACCTCCTGTGCTTTATTTGCCTTGCAATGACGTCATTTCAATCAAACACACACATCACAGTGTTACTTAAAATCTTTACCTTGTCTTTGAATCCCCATGAGACGGCATCAGTGATGCTGGATGCTGGATGGATGACTGTAGAATCTTAGGAGGAGCCCTTGCTGGGTGGTGTGACGGTGAAACAAAAAGGAAAACAAAGAAAGCATGGCCTACTAAGAGTTCAGCCATTTGGTCCATCTTCACCTGAAAGACCTGTAGTAATGTGTAGTGGGAAGGCAAGGAACAGACAGCTGTGGGTGGCTCAGGAGGTAGCGCGTGACACCTACTAATCAGAGGGTCAGTGGTTCAATCCCTGGTTCCCCCAGTCTGCATGCCGAAATATCCTTGTGCAAGATGCTGAACCCCGTTGGTAAACCACACATTCTCAATGGTGCGAAAAAGTGTGTGCATGTGTTAGAACAGTATACATACATATAAAATAAATAGAACAAGTGCTGTATGAATGTGAGTCAATGGATGAATGTGTCATGTAGTATAAAGTGCTTTGAGTGGTTGACATGATTAGAAAATTTGATAAAATTTCCCATTTACAAGCAAACTCTAATGCAGTTTGATCATTTTTTGAAAGAAAACACTACTACATTTTCCAATTGTTTGTTCTCTCTGTGCTTGCATGGGTTCCCTCTGGGTACTCCAGCTTCCTCCCACAGTCCAAAGACATGCAGGTTAGGTTAACTGGTGACTCTAAATTGCCCGTAGGTGTGAATGTGAGTATGAATGGATATTTCTGTGTAACCCTGCGATAGACTCTCGCCAAAGGTCAGCTGGGGTTGCCTCCAGCCCCCCCCCCACACCTTACAGATATGTGGTAATAGATGGGAGGACGGGCAAAACATGTCTCACAGTAAAACAAAGGCATATCATATAGACAACTATGCTGCACCTAGCTTGGATGAGTAATCTGACAGTCCCAACGATCCTTTATTTTCTAGAGATGATATTTTTAATACTAAAGCGAGGAGGCCTTCAAAATGTTGATAACGTAGTGAGAGAGGCAGTGACAGATGATATTGGAACAGTTCAGCAAATATCTTCATCAGTATGTTCAGTAGTACTGATTCCTCCAGCATCCTTGTTTAGTTCTTGCATCAGGAATGTGAGATTTTGTTGTAGTCAGCCAACCAGGGTACATTTTCTTTGTCATCATCACTGTGGCATGACAGCCACTGTTGAGGTTGTTTGACATGCGTGGACATTTTTATGTATTTCACCTGTCTAGAAAACATTGATCCCAAAGTGCTACACATGCACAAACTCAGCATCAATAATCCGAGAACAGTGAGAACTGTAAACATACCCATTTCAAAAACTATTTTCAGAGGTGTCAATATATTGTAAAGAAAACACATTATTAACATTTCTGGCATAGACTTTTGAGTTCTGAAACTTGTAAATATAGGTGTTGGTTACACATAGGCAATTAAATCTTTCAGAAATTTCACGTGGTTTGACTTATAATAGCTGTTTATGTACCACCGCAAACTAACGCTAGGTTAGCCATGGAGAAGCTACACCACTCCATTAGCCAGCATCTGTCGATACAACCAGACAGCATTGTTATAGCAGCAGGGGACTTTAATCAGGCCAATTTGGAGTCTGTTCCACCCAAATTCCACAAGTAAAATTCCTGACAAGAGAAAAGAACACTTTAGATTAAGTCTACTGCAACATTTCACATGCCTACAAAGGCCACTCCTCTGCTACATCTGGGACTCTCAGATCATCTGTCTCTTCCCTTGATCCCAGCATACAAACCACTCAGCTGTAGACAGAGACCGTCCATGAAGACAGTCAAAGTACGCATTAAGGAAACCATCTCAGCCCTACATGACTGCTGGTCCCCCTCTTGCTCGTTGGGCTCGAGTCCGCTCCTTCCGGGTTACCTCGCTCACGTCTCCGGTCTCCCCTGGCAGGTAATGTAGCAGTGGCTGCCTCGGTCATGTTGTAGAGCATGGCATAACTCACCGTTGATCACCGCTCCTTTTATTTGATTACAGCTGATCGGGCTGCGGCTTTGTGCCGGTGTAGTGCCTGGCAGGCTGCGCTCTCTGCAATCTATTTGGGGAGCCTCGCTGCTGCCGCTCAGGTGCGGAGCATGCCACCGCTGCTCCAGGTAATACATACCTAGATCGGGGTGTGTGTCTCCTGCTGCTCGTTATGCCTGCTTTCAGGCCTGCTCTTCTTTTGTTAGTTTGTAATACTTCATTAGTTTCTTTGACAGACTGAGCTGGGCGGCTGGAGAGAGGAACTGGAGCGTTTTGCCTATGTTTTTTTTTTTTTTTTGGTTTGTCTCGCCGCTCCTCCAACCCGCTTGCCTGGCCGCCGACGGCTCTGCTCGCGACTGATAGCCGGCACCAGAGTCAGTCTGGCTCTATTCCACGTGGTATTAGGCCCAAATTCTAACGTGGATGAATGCGGGGTTTCCTATTTTCATTGTCTCTTTGTTTTATTATATTGTTTAATTATTATTGGGGTTATTTTTCTTCTGAGTTGGGATGATTTGTGTTGTTTCATTTTCCTTAATTAATCTTTGGTATATCTGGATTATTTCTGCAATTTGGTTAGGTTATTTGTATTTTGATACTAATTTGTATTCATGTTAATTAGTTTTGAATTTTATTTTCTTTTCTTAAACCGTGAATTTCTATAGGTTATTTTGGGCAGCAGATTTTGTTGAATTCCTTGAGTTTGTGTATTTGTGGTCTGCCCACCTTTATATTTTTTGATTTGTTTCATTGGTAAGTTTTGTTTTATTTGATTCTTTTGGGTATAACCCTTTATTCATTTCGTTTCTTCTCCTTTCGTAGTGCTGAGGGCCAAAGGTGGTGGTCCTGGGGTCCGGAGGTGGTTGTTTCCTCCCAAAATGTGTATTTCCTTGGTTCCTGGTTTCCTTCAACACTGGCATGTGGGCTTCCATCGCGGAGACTGGGGTGATCCTGTTTTTTTTGTTTTATTTCTTGGGATTTTCACCCCTTTATGCACCCATTCTTCACTGGTAAGCCTCAGCCCCGATTAGTCTCCTCCATTTTGTTATAGTGCGTGGTGTGGTGGTTTTTACGTTTTGTTATTTTGTAATAACAGACATTTTCTTACTTGAACCGCATCTCCCGCCTATCTGTAGATGGGCTCAAATCTTATGGGCTCTACCATCACCAGATCATTCTGGGTGAAATTCTTAGGTATGCTGTTCCTGGCTACTTCTTATTCACAGTCCCCTTGTATCTCCACACACATATATAATCCTTTTATGCTGAGAGTTTGTCTGAAACAAAACTGTTTAGTTCCTCAACCAAAACTTTTGTTTTATCAGCAAGGGAGGACCCGTTTGTAAACACAGGACCCCGTATTTAAACTGGGACCCGTAGCCAAAGAGGCATGCCTGAGGAGGGGCATCATAGAGGCCAGCTCATAGAGGAACACTCACCAGCAACAACCCAGATGCAAGTGGCAGGGGGATAAAGACTCTCACTGGCTGCGGAGGCTAGACAGCCACAACCCCCTGCTAGACAGCATATATTGCCAGACACCCCTTGAACCATTTCTTTTTCTGTTATGAGACCACTGAACAGAGAGGCCAGCACCCATCTTAATTACCATGAAGAACGACCCCCATACAGCTGCAATTCAACACCAGGTCAGATCCACCCCACAGAGTCAATGCAAGCATCCTGCGAGACCAGCTGATGGTTTACTAACACTATATAACCTCTGTTACCAGTACCGTTACTACTACCATTAATACAGAACAGTGAACTGCCTTATCGACTGGTTGCTCAGCTGCTCTAATCCCTGGTCATCACCAAAATGTTTTGAGAAACTCACCTCTTCACATTATGTACATCCCTGCTGACCTTGGACCAACACCAGTTTGTATAGTTTGCATTGAGCAAAATCGGATCTAAAGATGCAGTCATCACAGAATTCCACACAGTCCCACGCACTCTGGACCAGAAACCACCTTTGTAAGAATGCTGTTGTGAACTTCACCAGGGTTTAAATATAACTGAGCAACCTGGGCTTAGGCAACCACTGTGCAAAGGGATATTGACCTCCTGAGCAACAGACCCTAGAATGTCAAGATGAAGATCACAGATCATTCACTGGCACACCAGGGGTGTGTCCTCAGTTCCCTTCACTCCCTCACCCATGACTGCCTCCACTCACCCTTCTGCCAGCACCATTGTCAAATTTGTTGATGATACCAATTACAATAGACTGATATTGGACGATGATGAGACAGCCTACAGTGAAGAAGACGTTTCAAGCATCTGAAAGGGTGTTGTCACAACAATCTGGACTGGATTACAAAAACTGTGGGAAATGCTAGTGATTTTAGAAAAATCAAAGCACTAAGCACTCTGCATTCTGCATGATGGGGAAGGGAGGTAGATAGGGTAAAGAAGTCTTTGTGAGCATATTCTACCGACCTCACCTGGACCACACACATCTTCATCAGGTAGGAAGGTCAACAGGCTTTTACCTCCATAGAAGTTAAAGAATCATTGCTCTCCCCTCATTACAGGCTGACCATCAGTCATCAATAGAGAGCTCTGAACCGTTGCTGTAATTGTGTGGTTCACTATTGCACAGAAGAGAACAGAAAGGACCGTAATTTATTCTAGATTCTATTCTGGATTTTCCAGAATATAAGACAGTCATCAGACAATGTCAAGATGGTTGATTAAATGGTTGGTAAGGTTCTTAAGTCGATGAATTAAAACAAAGGAACTATAACTGTATTGTACTGCATCACCCTTTGTAATAGTGCAGAAAAGATTAACAGTCCTGAAACGTTCTAGTCTCCTTGAGGATGAAGCGGTGGTGAATTCTAGGTAGTGTATGACTGTCAGAACTTCGAAGTGATCAGCATTTTGTGCTCTGAGGGATTCTACCTGTTCTAGAGCTTTGCTCTAAAGGCAAGGTTGCTTGCTCTGTGGAGTGTTCAGAAGCAAAGCATCTAACAGACTTTTGGATGCAGTCTGAGTATCACAATCTATCACTGAGTAGTAAGTCTATCTTTTTCTGTACTCACTGAAATTCATCCTGTTGATGGGAAGACGAAACCATCTCCAGACCAAGAGAGGTAAACTATGGTGTGTTGTGTTGGCAGACAATTTATTGTGTAACTTGGCACCTCGCTTAGTTTAACAATGTGGTGTGAGACCTTCAATGGAGAGAGCAGCCTTTCTAAGGGAGGGTGGTTGCTAGCACTGCCTAGTGGTTTAGTGGTTTGGGGCCAGGCAAACAGGTTTATTTGAGTTAGTCTGTTAAAATGCACCGACTGGAGATGTGTGGTGGCAGAGTACTGCCCTGAAAGTTGACTCAAGCTGCAACAAATGAAAAGTACAGGGTGAATAACGTCACAGAGCCAAGGTAGAACCACACAGGCTCTTATTCAAGCGGGAGTGGCTGACAGTAACAGTCAGGTACAAGCAATTTATGTTATATGGGCTAGCAGCATAATGTATTTTAATTAAAAGGAGGGAGCACTTGAATTAACAGCCAACTTGACAGTTTGACCAGATAGCCTGAAGGTGGTATTCAATTGTTGAACAAGAATTTCGTAGAGAAGGTCAACCACACCACAATGCAATACTGTTTGTAAGTGCAGCAGCTGCATGTCGAATGTAAACTTTTGAGTGAGGTAACATTTGGGTTCCACTTAAGTACTGGCTCAAGTTTAGTTGAAAATTAATATTCATATCATTATGAATAATCACAACAATACACTGCCTCACAGGGGGCTCCATTTATGTTGTGCATTGATAGGTGTAATAGTTTATTTGTTACTGGTAATCAGAAATGTATGACTAATATTAATATTTTAAATATGATAATATTAATATTTTAAATATTAATATTATAACAATATTAAAATGGTTAATGTTACATTATCAATTATTACATAAAGTAATAGGATTTAATTTACATTAAATCCACCTCGAGGCACCATCCTGGGACCAACCCAATGGCATGTGGGGAAGGCTAAAAAAAGAGTATTCCTTTGTTTAAGGCCAAGTCAGATGGTGTCAGGTAATGGGTCATGTTAGCAAGTTGCATGCAAAACAGTGGGATGTACCTTCAATCCTACGTGTGTGAGTAGTTATAGTATTAGTATTAGTAATACTACTATAGGCCCAGGCTGCAGGGGGAACCCATGATGCACTGAGCACTTCCACAGGGACAACCATCACTGCAACACTCCATTGAATTGGGGCTTTATTGCAGAGTGGCCAGATAGAAGCCACTCCTCAGTGGAAGTTAGGAAAAAATCACCCAAGACAAGAAATTCTCTGCTCTGACGAGTGGCCTCAGTTCCAAGCATCATGTCCAGAGGAAACCAGACATGATGCTTACAATTGGTTGTCCATCTGGAAAGTTGTCCCATCTTCACACAGGATCTGTGGAGATCATTGAGAGTGACCATCAGGTTCTTGGTCACCTCTCTTACCAAGGCTGTCTCCACTGATTGCTCAGTTTGGTCTGGTGGCCAGCTCTAGAAAGAGTCTTGGTTGTTTCAAACTCCTTCCATTTAAGAATGATGGAGACCACTGTTCTCTTGGGACTTTGCACCAGAGAGTTTTTGTAGCCTTCTCCAGATCTGTGCCTCGTCACAAGCCTGTCTCTGAGCTCTGCAGGTAGTTCTTTTGACCTCATAGCTTGGTTTTGGCTCCGATGGACTCCAGTCAAGGTGCCTGAACTAAATTTAATTAAAATACTTATGTCAATGTGATATTTCAGTTTTTCCTTTTTTAATAATTTATTGTTTATATTTATTTATTATTTACAAACATTTCTAAAATTCTGTTTTGGCTTTCTTATTATGGGGGATTGAGCGTAGATTAATCAGGGGAAAAATGAAAAAAGTGAAGGGGTCTGAATGCACTGTAGGTATTGCTATTATTACTGTCATTATAACAACTAACAGTGGTCATTCCTGCCCTGAGCCCCCCTTTTTTCTTTTATATTATACACATGACATTATGTGTATCCACATACATCTTGAGTGACCCCTTGAGATCGGACATCGCTTCCCTGCTCTACATGCAAATAAATACGTGCATAATGTCTGTTTGCAAAGACCAAATGCATTGTTTTAGGCGCAGGGAGGAGCTGAGGGAAACAAAGTGCTGTATACAGCTCTGAAGTTTCTCATTTAAAATACAAAAAAATATATTATGGCAGGCTACCACAAATAAATAAATGTATGGGAAACACTGAGAAGTGCAAAAATGTTATGAAACTGAGGCAGGATAAATATAGACTGTGACAGATGTGAATTCAGTAGCCAGTCCAGTGTGGCTTAGGAACAGGAATTTGTCTTCACACTCCTAAAGGAATGTGGCCACCTCTCAAGGTGGTCTGAGCAATCGGATCTCAAATGTGTCCTGTACCTTGGTGCATTCATACCTAGGAGCTGTCCATTTGTGATTGGATCACCTGAGACACATGTTAGAGCCAGGTCTGAACAGGGCCTAAAACTAGGCAGACCAACTTAAGTACTGCCTGGATTGACTACAAGAAAGCCTACAACTCAATGCCCCACAAATGCGTACAAGAGTTCTTGGCACTATACGGGGCTAACAGTGAACTGATAACCATCAATGAAAAACTCAGTGTTGCTGTGGAAAACAACACTGGAATCCAACTACAAGACCATTGAACAAGTCACCATCAAGTCCTGCATATACCAAGATGATGCACTGTCCCCACTGCTGTCCTGCATAGGCTTGAACCCCTCAGCCAGGTCATCACAAAGAGTGGATGTGGAGAGCACACATATAGGACAGGTGCAAGTGCCTAGGTATCCCACAGGCCAATGGGAACCATGATAATAAGCTGGTCACAGGAGGAGCTAGATGCTACTGGTGACAAGACATGAACATAACAAGAACATAATTGGAAATATAGCACATGTACTCCATGGGATGTAGAGGAAGTGGCTGACATCAAGAAATCCTACCAGTAGTTAGAAAAAGCAGGCCTGAAGGACAGCACAGAGGCTCTGATCATTGCAGCACAAGAACAGGCCCAAGCATGTACCTTGGGTGCTGTCTGCTGGAGTCTATACCACAGCACACAAGACCCGAGGTACATGCTGTGCAAAGATACCCCTGAGACAGTTCAGCACATTAGCAGGGTGTAAGATGCAAACTTGGACAGCATATACTGAGAGGCATTACTAAGTGGTTGGAATAGTGTGCAGGAATATCTGTATTGAGTATGGATATAAAAGTCCTTCAGTCCTAATGGGACACACCACCAAAAATGGTTCAGAACAGAGCTAAAATCTTGTGAAACTTAAAGTTCCAGACTGACAAGCAGCTGCTGGAATGAACCAGGCATAGCAGTGCTTGACAAGGAGCAGAATCGGACAGTTGTGATAGATGTGGAAATCCCAGTTAACAGTAACATCAGAGAAAGAGAGAGAGAGCATGAGAATATTGAGGAGT
This sequence comes from Lates japonicus, assembly GCA_033238685.1. NCBI lineage: Eukaryota > Metazoa > Chordata > Actinopteri > Centropomidae > Lates > Lates japonicus. Next base: position 5,550,337 of record BRZM01000024.1, on the reverse strand, counting down.
ACCAGGGGCTGAAGGACAGATGTGGAAGGTGAAGTCCAAAGAGGTCCCAGTGGTCCCAGTGGTATACTGGTATACAGTGTACTGTGGAGGGCTGAGAACAGTGAGGGTTTTGTTCAAAAGTTAAAACATTTAAAAGTGCTCCACTCACACAGACTGGTATCCACTGATGTCAGTTCACCTTCTCCCAGGATTTCCACTAGACAGACACTAACACAGGACCTCGGTTTGCAAAATAGAACCAACCTCAACTTGGATGAGATCATCTGCCTTATGGAGTTTGACACCATATTTTATGCAATGGGGAAATTTTACAAGTCAAGGGTATAGCCATGCAGTCAGCCTCTCCTCCACTGTAGCTCACTTGTAGAGAGGACATTTTCAGCAAGTAGCGTAAAACATAACAAATAACACATAATATAACACACTTAACATTTGATACCAGTGTGTGGATGACATACCAAACTGCATTACTCCAGCATCAACTGCTTCATCCAACATGTGCAACTGGGTCTTACACAAAGACAATGTTTTCTGGATACTGGTTAGAAAATAGTGATGTCATGTACATTCATGTACCAGAATCAGAATTTAGAAACATTTCAATCAAAATCTAATGACATTTATGGAGTTGTTTGGTCATGTTGAGTCAGTCAAATCTGATGAAACCACATCTGCCTAGTCCTGATGAAGCAGTTAACTAATTATATGGTCATTAATATTTCCTATTATAGCAAAAAATTAAAGGTTTAAAACCAAGTGTTCAGGGGCTTTAAAGCTGCCTCATTTTCTCTCTCCTGCTAGGTCATGATGATTTATGCTAAGAATTAGTGAAAATGTCCAAGTGGTGTAGTATTGCCATGTGGACCTGCAGAATTGGATTTACCCAAGGACTACAGTGTAATTTCAGAGAAAAAAAGAATGTTTTATTTGTTATCAAACTGATGAAAAAAAGGTTATGAAAAGTAACAACTGTAACACAAAAAATGTGAATTCCAGGCTGCACCTCCATATCATTAAATGATGATGGCAGAAAATGGGAATATAAAGGGACAGTAAAATACTGTCAAAACAAGACGTTAACTAATGATAAAGAATGTGACAAGACAATGATCTGAGGTGACTGGTCACACCTAAAAAAAACAACAAAAAAAAAACAAAACAATTTTAGCTTTTAAAAAAACAAACTAAAGCCCCATCCACTATAGCCTCTTTGTATTTCTGTCTTTGTCATAACTCTGACTTTATTCTCTTTCAAAAGGAAATAACACTAGTGTAACCCAGAACAAGAAAGCCATGATACAGAAGGAAGGGCACCTTGTTTGACAACTGCAAATAGTTAATATTCATGCAACTTTAGAAACATCTCTGGTTAGATCTCTAGGCTAACAATACATTTTTATTCTTTATGGATATCTATATGATTCTCCACATTCTGATTAAAGTCTTTCTCCATGTAAATTAACAGTTAATAGATTTCATCATGTCAAATACGCTGATAAACCATATCTTCAGTCTGTACAATAGAGGTACTAAAAAATTACAACTGTCATGGTATATGTACAATTTGCTACCTACAAAGTACAACAGCTAGGGTGTAATAAAATATGTAAACAAATTTCTTGTTTTTCTGACACAGCTGACTGTGACAGCAGATAGAATTCACACTTTCAACATTTGATTTATTTTTGTATACACATTTGTTAACAGTGTTGTAGTACTGCATTTGTATTCCTCCTGACACCTCCATAGAAAAAGAGAACAATAGGCAATGAACCAACATACAGTTCTGCAAAAACATAAAACCACCACTGGCTGTGCACCAATAATAGACCTTTTCTTTAAGAGATCATTTTTTCCATGATTAACATTTTGAAGGTCAAGTAGAGGGGAAGGGCTAAGTTCTGATCTGATGATGAAGAACTGTTTTGGCATTAAAGAGAACATGGTCCAAGTTGAACACTTTATACTGGACTTTTACCGTACTGTACTTTACTGGAGAATTAGGATGGCATGCATTTTACAACCAGTTGCCTCTTACCAAGAGAACTGGCCACTTCCACAGAGTGGACAGTCACTCTCTCTGTCTGATAATGAGAATAATTGTGGTGAACCAGATGCCAGAACAAACAGATTCTATGAGTTCTGCCCATGGCAATTTGCTCACTTGATTTCATTTTATACACAGAAATAGTTTTTTTCTTGCTGTTCTTTTTGTCATTTTTTCTTTTGCGTAAAGCAAAATTGAGTAAAACACCACACTTGTATAATGTATAAACCATAAAAATTTGTCATATTCTGATACAACAGTCCTTTTTTACTTTTACAGTGATCATGTGTCTGACCCCTCATTTTAAGCACTACATGTTGCTTACATGCTGAAAATGTATAAGATTATGAGCCTTTTGTAATTAACAATTTTACAAAAAGTTTTTTGTTTAATGCCAAGGATCACATAGCTCTAAAAGTCACTTAGGAGAATGGTGTAGCTGTGAAATATTTCTATACTGATAACGTCTCTGACCAGATAGAAGAGTAAGATCTCTAAAGTTGCTATTTAGCCTTGTCATTATGCTTACAATAGTAAGTGTGCTTTATATTACAGAACATATCATCAGTTCGACTACTTAGCACAGTATAAGATTTTCAAGTTCCATGTTATACCATCATTTGTCATAGCTCCTCACAGGGAAACTGATAAGTGTTCTCTTAATGCTTTCGTTCTTCATTTTCTAGTGTTCATGAAAGTCTCACAGTCACACATAATACTCCTTATCCTTATTTTTCTGTTTCTTGTTGCTGCCTTTCAAGCTCTGCTGTTTGTCCTTCATCACAGCGCCATTGCTCTGCACAGCTGAGTTGGTTATGTAGTTCCTGCTCTCGTCCACCTGGTAGGAGCCTTCATCCCTGTTCCTGTACTTATACATGGCATACAGAAGGATGAGGATGCACAGGGCAGCGGCCGCCACTATTCCGATGACCATCCCGGTGGTGCTGCTAGATTCACGGACCACTTCCGAGGGCCCTGGAACTCGCCTGACGCCCGGCTCTGTGGGGAGTGCTGTGGGTATATTATGGAACATTGGGGAGGTTATTAATGGGCCCCTCAGCTTGATGCTGTCTACCTCAAAGGATGTGGGCAATGGAAGCAACGCTAGGTCGGGCTGGGGTTTTAGCTCGCGGTTATTCATTTTGCCAGCCGGCTGTTTGGCCGGAGCATTGTTGAGGGTTGCGGTGGAGGCAGAGGTGGCGGTGGTGCGGCTCTGGTCGGCGGTTAGTAGTATGGCGATAGTGGTAGTCCTACTGCGTCTGGAGATTGAAGGTTTATTGGGTCTAAAAGTCTTGGGCGTGTGAGCTTTGTAGCCACCATTAAAGCCTGACGTGGACAACGTCTTATCTGTTACCAAGGAGAAGGTCGTGTAAAAATCTTCATCATCAGTAGGGGGCAGGTTAGACTTGAATGCTTCCCCAGAGCCATACCCCGATATCACCAAGCCATCATCATCACAATCATCGCTGCCTCGGTCCGACAAGCAAGGTACCCCCGCCTCAGTGGCCTTGGACAGGGACTCTTTGGTGGTCTCAATAATGGTGAGGAGTGGGTGGTGGGTTGAGGGAGTGGGAATGAAGGGTGCACGAGGAGCTACAGAGGGGTGCACTAATGGATCCTCAAGTACTGGGATGACTAACTCAGCTCCTGGGGTTGGAGACAAACAAGTTAGAGGGCAGCATGGGAGGTTTATGAATATACTAAATTACATAGAATACAACTGGACAGAAAAACAAGACAGGCAATGACTAAACCCAAATCCGTGACAAGAAACTTGGAATATAAATTTAACAGTGCTAAATCAAGATATAAGCAATAGAAAATAATGTTTCTGATAGAAATTCTGATATAGATTTCAAAAGGTTTAAGAGGTGTGCAAGGATGAGCCAGAAAGATCACAGATCTTCAAATTCATTGTGCTCACTATAGTTATGTATGCTTTGTTCTTTTGCAAAATCATTTGAGAAAATTGTAAGGTTAAGTACAATCATTGAATTTAAACTAATAAACTAAAAAAAATTCTAAATACAAATGAATTAAATGTATTCAGCAGAGTAGTTACAGTCAAAAGATACTATAGTCATTGTTATTCATGTTATTTTTCCTTTAAATGATTAAGAAGGAAAACCTACGATATTAATCGATATTTATCATTTCAAAGCACATGCAATAACATTAATTTAGATCAAATTAAATGTATTATTCATGAGATAAACACAGATTGCCGTCACAATAGAAATGAAGAGTGTCATTACTCACTGGCTCTCAGATCATCTTAAACCTCTTTTATTCTTTTAAATTTGGGGTTTTTTTCACAGTAATATAGATTGTTGTTATAGTTCTACAAACATTTCTCAGATGTAGAGCTGTTCTGGAGGTAAAATTGTCTCAATCTTGAAGTTACATTTCAGTGAGAGGAGACAACCAGTTTGTTTGGGCACAATTTGGCTACGTAGCCACCTTGAATTGTGAAGATTTAGGTGCTTGCAAGAGAAAATGAGAGAAACTCTCCACTAGTGAATTGAATGCAAATTACTGGTTTCTTTGTACTGAAGAAAAATCTTTGCTTTGATGATATAAAATTTGATATTAAATTGGATATGCATTCCAGGAAATTTTCATGAGAATAATGACATATATATAAAGTCAACATCTGTGGAAACTAAGCCTGAGAAAAAATTGCATAACACTACCAACACATTTGTGTGTATTAGTTTAATCAGTTTGTTTGCATGCAAACTTTCCTAGTTGTTAATTTGAACATATTATATGAGGATCAGATTTGTGTAAATTTCATGAATGAGGCCCAGTGGCTTCATCTATTCATGACCAAGGCATTCCACATGGTTACTAGTTAACTAAAAACATGTACCACTAGTCATGTTATTCATTTTATTGTCAGCACAATATTGATGGCATTAAGAATTGCCTTTCTCCTCTATTAGTTTTTCACTGGGCTTTACAAGTTTTCAAGTTGACTCTGTCACAAGAGCAGCTCTTTAACCAAGAAAAACCTGTGTAACTATAACTCTTTAGTTTATACAATGTCAATGGCAGAGCAAAGTCACCTGAATGCTCACCCTTTGTGAGACACTTGCCTGGCTGAAAGAAGTCATGACAAGTACTTTCATCCAGTGTATATTTAAACTTCATTTTGTCGTTTGATCAGGTCTCCTAACAAATCATTTTAAATGCATACCTGCTCTTACTTTATACAAGAAGTAATTTTTTTTTCAATTCAAAAGATAAAATCAGACCAATTACTTTCAACTGCAAATAATGTTGAAACTCAAATCTAAACTCTACAATGCATCTGTCACAATGGAAAGAAAGAGTAAACCTACAGTTGTGCTTTTAGTTTATGACACTTACTCTTTCTATGAGGCTTGCTGATAACAAGGTTTTCTAGAGATGTGTTTATTTCTGCACCATAAATATATGTGACATTTTGTAAAAGTTTGCAGTCTTTATAAAGTTGACTACAGAGCAACAAACGTTTCATGTTTTTATTGAACAGTTTAAAGTCCCCCATCACTCAAAAATGCGTTGTCATTGTTGCTCTTGGATATCTGACATTCAGTGTACAGAATGATGTATGAACCAGTTCTGGAACTGTTTTCAAAATCTTCTGGTGAAAATGAAAAGTTTCTCTGTGCTCACTTAAATTCTGACAGAATTTGTGACAGCAACTACTTTGGGAGATGATCCTGGTCCAATAGGGAATTTAACTTAACGCATGTGGTCACTTTGGCAAAGCTAGCTGCTAATGGCCAGTAAATATTTTCAAAGTGTACACTGGCTTCAAGAAGACAGTGAAGTTTCAACAACATCTCTGTATTTGATAAAAACAGGTGATGTAAGGTGGAAGCATGGCTGCTTCTGAGTTGTCAGAATGAGAAAATGAGCTTTGATAAATCTGGTCTTACTCAAAAGAGTAATTCAGTGACAACAGTAATTCAATACCACCACCACCCCAACAAAACAAAACGTTACAATTAGAATTTCCTGTGACTTCAGCATTGTTTCTTTCAGTGCTAACTAAGTGTTAGCACACTAAATAAAAGTAGACTCTCTGGAGACAAGGTTTGATAAATGCTAAAAATTAATTTTTAAGAAAGGTGAAAAAGTTTGATTTACTTGGATGTGATCTCAAGCAAGTATCATTGGAGTGAACATTCAAGTTACCATTGACATGAAAAATATCCAATGCCATCAAGCATGCGCATACTGAATCTTTGATGCATTTTCTTTGATGCATACTCGATGGCTCAATTCTATATCAATTAAAACAAAAGAATTTGTAACTAACAAATTATCACAAACATCAACATATATATTCACAAGCACAAAACTCTGTAGATCCAACAAAGGCCATTTTATTCTATAATTTCAAACAATCACACACTATTAATGACTATTAAAGATTCAGTTTTCAGTGTCCACAGCTTGATCATAGATGCAATTTGAAATATTGGAAAAGTGTTGGTTCCCACAGATGTTTGTAAGATAGTGTCTTAGGTTGTGCATGCAGCATGTGCGCATATGGAGTGTTACTAATCCTGAACAGTAATTCTGCATCTACAACTGCATCTTCTGATTAATGAAAATGTTCTCAGCACCATCGTGGGTTTCCTTGAAACAAATCCTATAACTGTACCGCAGGATTTAATCCAATTGATTCAAAGGATACAACAATAGAATTTGAGAGTTGTTTTGTATTGTGAGTTTATTTGGAATGTAAGTAAAAGTTGGTTTGTATAATGAGCTGTAGCATCTGTGGCTGAATGGTAAATAAATGTATTTAAAGCACAACCTAAAAGTAGTCATCCATATTACTAAACCGTCTCCACTTGTTACACAGCAGTTTACAACTTGGTTGAGACAACTATTTTCATATGGGTGGTGTTTCCTTTAGCTTCAAATTGAGTGATGTGAAATTTCTAAATGTGATACATGTAACACCTATCATTTTCATTAGCCACTTTGCTTTTAGTGTGAGACACACAAGAACAAACATTTTGAGATGTTCCTTTTCTAATATTTTACAAACTGCATCTTTAAAAACCAATTCAAATAGAATGAAAACATACATACTGTATATAATCAACTTACATCAACAAATTGCCCGCATGATTTAGGCATGAAGAAAGGAATTTACAAAGGAAAAGTTGTGTAAGAATGTTGGATAGCCACTTGGTACCGTTAAATATAATCTTTATCCATTGTAGAGTGTGTTCTATCTTAAAACATGACGGTACAGGGAGGCAACAACACATACATCCACACCACATAACATAAAAAATAAACACCATAATTCTGTTTTTTTATGTTTTGCTTTTTCCTGGTAAATAATTTGCTTTTACAAAAAATGTGTATCTACATTTTTTTTCATTGCAATAGACTTCAATATTATCTAAAATCTATTCATGTTACAGTTTTTGCTTAAATTGTCAGTTGTTCTTTAGTGTAGAATGGATGGATGACTTCATATTTTAATATCTCTAAAGACAAGGGAGAAGGTGAAGAAGGGGTGGGACCTATGAACACACTACATAGGAAATGAGAGTGATGAGGGTGACAGTGTAAGTCAGTTGCCATGTCCATGTAAAGGCAGTACGAAGCGGTCGGGCGGCATTAGAGCTTTTGGCTGTAAGGAAGGGATGGGGATATACAAACAATGAGCAATATACATGCCCATCTACAGAAAGGAACAGAAGAAATCTAACACTGACAAGTCTGACAAACCCTAAACTGCAACTTCTTAGCCATGCAATTCATTTGTTTTTTGTTTTACAATCAAAATATTATTCAGCAAAGATTAATTTGTTCTGTCAAAATAGATTTTAAAAGAAATCAGAAAAAAAAAGAATCTGGATCTGGAACTGCTTCACCTACTAATTTGTGGCTTGGGCATATGTAAACAAATTGCCAGTAGTTGAGTTGATTGTGCAGCTGTGACTTTTGACTTTTTCAATTAAGTATTTGCCAGGGAAGCACACTGTAGGAAATAAAACACACAAGTTTGTCACTGAAGTAGTTCCAAATCACAAAATGTCAAATAATATAAAAAAAAATATTGCACACTGTGATTTAAATATTATCTGACTGACAAAAAAAACAAACCAAACATACTTAATAAGCCAAAAACCATAATCAGAACCAAAATGCCAGTGATCAATTGGTTAAATGCAAAAAATATGACCAGTTAAAACTATCAAATGATATATGTCAAGATGAAAGAACGAAGCCATTTAAAATTTTGCACACACTACAACCAGATGCACACAATAGAAAACAGACACTGTTGAGAGAGGCACTCGACTAGAGGACGGGCTCCTCTCTCATGTGTTTCTTGATGATAAATCTATCTGTAATGTTAGTCTTTAAACATGAACCGGTCGTGCAGTCTGGGTGTACGTCAGAGAGAGACGGTACTGGCTGAGAATGGGTTATTATTAATTTTTGGTTTTGTTTTAGTTGTACTGCAGGATGTTGATGCATGCTTAAAGTAAGTTGCATTTAGGGAAAGTAGAAAAAAAACAACACAGCAAACTTAGGGCAGGTAAGACTGACTAATGTTAGAAAAATTGGAGACGGACACTGTGTCCCAATCCCTTACTATAAGTGAATGGTATACTGAAGTAATGTAATAGTTTGTACTGGCAAGAAACATCATGTGATACAACATGCATACAGACAGACATCAGTCAAACTGCAACTTAGCTACAGCCAGTTTTCTATTTCTTGCTGCACATTGCAATGTGACACAATAATAGCCATTATCACCACAATCAACATCAAGTGAATTCATTTTGTCACTTTGCAGTGTGAATACACTGCATGCCCCATTGCCCAGCCCCTCAAAAAAAAAAAAAACTATTTATAAATTGTGTGTAGTATGCAATTGGGACACAGTTCAAGTTTAACTAATAACAGTGGGAAAAAGGAACAAAATAAAAACACAAAACATATATTAATATTGTGTCATGTACTATATGTTGAATGCAGTTTTTTCAGAATTCAAGTAAGACTCAAAAGACAAGCTCAAAGCTGATATCCATAACATTCTGCATGCTGTCACCCTGTGCAGTGGAGGATCTGCTCCAGAGATAGCAGTTGCAGGTGGAAGCATGAGTTTATCAGAACCTTAGGGTACAGATGGACCGAAGCTGTTGATTTAGATGCATGAAAATACAAAGATGGTACAAATAACTATTATAATTGACATTGTCAAACACGACAGGTGTTAACCAACAAGTTATGGTCAGCTGATCAATATTTCTCAATAGCAGTTTATAGTAGGCCTGAGGGTGCTTCATTGTCAAGATTTAAGGTGAAATCCTAAAGGGTTTTGCCATTCATGTTACCACTAGAGGAAGATTAACATCTCTCTAATGACACACTGTGAGTAACACTTAAGCCCAACTTGAGGCCACACAATATTTTACTTGAAAAAGGATGATGCTTTGTATATTTTATGATTACTTCTACTTCACAATTAAGAAAAATATATAAACATTTACTGATATTGCAGATATGGATACCAGCTTTAGCCCTGTAATGTCTTTTGATGTATGATTCAATATTTTGTCTAATGCATCCTACATGGTTTATCCATGTAGGTAAAAAAAATAATCAGACAGGAATTCCATAAGATGGCACGTGTGGCAAGTCTATGCTCAACAGAAAATGAATGGAGACCAATTGTTGCCTAAGGGGTAGGAAATATATTTAAAAACTTATGGCATGTTGTAGGAAATGGTTGACTCTTAGGTATCTGATTTGTGATTACTTGGAGATGCCATATATTATTTTTAAAAGGGTCTGTTAACCAATTGTGTGAAACCCCAAGCATACATGGTGTATAAACACATTTGTGTATAAAGCAAATTCAGTGGAAACCCCTTTGACTCATAAATTGTCAGTGAAAAAACCCCCCAGTATTTTCAATTCATTTCTGAACATTTTATTTTATCTCATAACATTCACCTACTTGTACCATTATGCATTATCTGTTATTGTTTTTTATATGATGGTGCTATTTTAATAGTTTGAGAATTGTTCATCTTTAACTATTTTAATGGATTATCAATCACTGCTGAACCATGATACTGGCATTATGGAATAGCATCTGTGTGAATGCCATGGTGTCCCAAACTTCAACACTGGTATACATGTTGGCTGGGACATTTGCTGCCTTTACCAGGGCCAGTTTTACATCTCGGTCAACTGGCTTGCACTAGATGAGATGACCACATTATGACTAACTCAGTGATGTGATTGACGAGGGCTGATTACTGGTCTCACACTGCTCAGCTTAAGTGTGAAACTGTGAAGACACATTTTCAATTATGGGTGGGTGGATGTTAAATGTTATGTTAGGGATTATATCTAAAGTGTATATTCTATACCCAACAATTGTTGCTGTTAATAATATTTAGCCTACCTAAAGAGGAAAGGGTTTCACATGCCCACCTGTCAGATTCCAGGTGTATTAACATCTTGGTTAATTTGACATCAGATCTCATCTCACAAAGAGTTTTCACTCATATCTGCTCTCAAATCATGAACACACGCAGAACAAGAATGATAATATTAAAATGTATTATTATTATCTGTCCAACAAAGATGCACATCACTTAACAGATACTCGCCTCTGTCTCTCTTCATCCATCTGTCTCAAGGGCAACACACAAGTGTGATTGTGTAGGGTTCTTGCACAACTGCAATTCTGATTCATGTTTGTACAGTTTTTGCAGCAGCACAAAATTCAAAGGGGCTGAATGATGTGATTTATTGATTGGAGAGTATGGCGGTTAATAAATTCACACTCAGACAAAGACCAGCAAGGTCTTAGGGCTCTGATGCAGCTGAAGATGGGCGAAGGTGTTTTTGTATAGTTAATTAATGTATTGATGAAAGAAGCAAATATTAAGTTATGGTGCAGCACTTCTCAAATCAAAATCAACAGATCTGTTGTCTTTCAGATGTCTGCAGGGATTCAATTAAACTGATGGAAAAGCTTTTCATACAGTAGCTATAAAGCAGCTCTAGACAACATATACAGGAAGAACCATCCATTCTATTGATCATTGCAGACTGCTTCATTCACATTCTTGCTTTGGTCGCATTAAATGTTATTTTTGATGACAATATAAATGTATCTACTGGTGGTACTAGTGTTTAAATATGTTTTAAGCATTGTTGTTGTGCATTTGCTGCAAATATTTTGTTTGCTCTTGATGACAAAATCAGCTGATTGCCAACAGAGTGACGACCATTGTATGTATATTGTGTGTGTGTATGTATATTTATAGACCGACTGGAAAACAAACTTGGTGTCTCTGGCCATCAGCCAGTTAAAATCCTGCTTATCTAAAAGAAGTCTGTCTCCTACAATAATACCATATCATCATATTCTGATGTGAAATATGATGTATCCCAGGGCTTGTTTCTTGGCCTGTAGATTTTTTATTTTTATATTTTACCTCTTAGCCAAATTATTCACAGTTATGGAATTAATTTCCACTGCTATGCTGATGATACCCAGCTGTATGTGCCCATAAAGGCTGACGACTCTTTTCAAATTATGAAATTAGAGGTCTGTTTGTCTGATGTGAAAAGCTAGATGTCTTCCTGCTCCTTAAGTCAGATAAAACTGAAATGCTGGTCATTGGACAGTCGACCAAGTGACAATATTCCTTGATTGTGTGATTTCTCAAAATATGACAGCCAAGAATTTGGGCAGATGCTGAAATCCTAATTCACAAGTGCCGATGAGACAAAGGTGTGACAGTGTTTGGGCCTGCCATATTCTAGTACTAAAAGTTTTCTAATGGTTTGGAATGCTGTGGTGAGAACGTTAACTAAATCCAGAAAATTTCACTGCATTATTCCAATTTTAGCATCCCTTCACTGGCTCCCTGTCCATGTCAGATAAGGCTTTAAGGTGCTTCTAATGACTTACAAAACTGTAAATGGGCTTGCACCCTTATACCTGTCTGATCCCCTTAAACCTTTATACTCCATCCCAAGCTCTGTGTTCTCAGAATGCAGGGCTCCCGTCTGTCCCCAGAGTTAAAAATTTTGGGCCCCTTTCCTCTGGAACAACCTCAATACTTGACATTAGGCTAGCTGACTCTGTTGAGGCCTTTAAATCTAAACTTAAAACTCATCTTTATGCCTTAGCTTTCCATTAGCACTTTACTCTCTTACTTATTTCATGCCTCTACCTGATACCATTCTACCAGCGGTGGGTTGTGTCAATCTGAATTAATTAATTAAACTTAGTATTTAGTAAAATACAAGTTTTCCAGATGACAAGATTACTACAAACTGACTTCAAATCATGGAATCGCTCTAACTCTGTTAGTTTCTTTCTCTGCCCTCTCTTTTCATCATTCTCCCCTGTAGTTTTGTGCTTTTTCGTCTCTCTGCTCTTCTCATGTTGCTTTCTGCCTCCAGAGCCTGATCTGTGATGGCAAGCCTCCTGCTGCCCCAATGATCCTGCTCAAGGCCTGCTGCTACACTTAAAATTATTAGTCTGACTTCTAGGTGTATTGATATTATTATTATTATCAGTGTCATTATTATTATTATTATTATTACCTCACATCTGTATACATAATTGCACTATGCTATGTTCTACCAGTCATTTTGTTTATATTGTATGATCTCCAAGAAAAAAAATATTAATTATAAAATATAGAACCTGTTTACTTGTTTATCTAATACATAACAGTTTACAGTATTAGCTGTTTTAGAACCCTTCTTAATTGCCATCTTATGAAATTATTGAAAGGTAAGGAGTGACGGATTTACAACAGAGAACAGAATCACTTTATAACTTCTCCAGACAAACCAAATATACAACAGCAAAACTGACAAAATAAAGACAGTGTGGGATAAGATACGTGACATTCGATGACGCTACGACCGCCAAAAAGATTTCCAACTTAAACATGAATGCAGACAAAGCAACCAAGTTAGTCTAAATGCGGGGGCATGCAAAGAAATGATCAAAGGTGACCCTGAAGTGAATGATTTGAACAGTTTGCTAGATCATAGTGCCAATGATGGCTTAGGAGAAAAAAAAATGCTACAATTTCTGGCAAGAAAAAATCTTTTTATGCCATCCACATGAAAAAAAGTTCAAATGCAGTATTGCATTAGGAAAGTTGGTAGAAGAAGGAAAGGCACTGGAGGATTGAGGAATTAGCAGGGTGCAACAATTTTCAACTGTCACCAGTTATATATTAAACTTTCCATGTTAAGGACAAAAAAGTTGATGGCAAGAAAATATTTTTTTTGCTGTTTTATTTGCTTTGAAAAAAAAGGGGGATGTTTTTAGTAAAAGCTGCATGGTACAAAGCCGCATGGTACTCCAGAATATATGTGGAAACAGTTATCACCCACCAAAACATCATGCCACACATAATGAGGCCAAAATACAAGAAGGTGTTTTTGGATAGTTGGCGAATGGATGGAAACTATGTCTTGATAACAAAATTCAGAGAAGACAAAACAAAACAGGAAATAGCACTGACTCCCAAAAAGAACAAAGGAAATTCAAAATCAAAGCATGCTGCTGTCAACGTCAAAGTGATGTTAGGGTTAGAATGGTGTGAATTTCTGTGTAAACACATGATTGGATGACTGGGACCCTGTCTTTGTCTTTCTTCACAAATCCCCATGAATCTTAGGCTACACAGCACAGCTTTTAACCCATTTATACCACAACCTTTCACACTCAATGAAAAAATTTGGGAATGACCTTCAACAGGGGGAACCTACTGGTGGTCAGCAGAACAGCACTAAAATCCTCACCTATCATGCATATGAGTATTATCATTAAAAATTAAACTACAAATTCTTCACTTGAGGGAAACAATAATCTGTGAAATAAAATAAAGTACTTATTTACTTGTGGAACATCATGATGTGCCACTCACCCAAACTCAGTTCATCTAGCTTTTTATTTGCAGTACCGCCAATTTAGATGCAAATATTCTTGAGTTTAAAGTCTGGTTGTATGGTGAACATAGCCTACAAAAAATGTTTCCTGACAATGTATTATAATAATTCTATATTTTAAATTAGTTGGAGCCCATGTCTGCTACTGTTTTAATAGTAATTTATCATAATGACATGCCATTCACACCCAACAACAGCAGTTAAAAGATGTTCTGTTTAAAGCTGTCTGGGTGGATATCCTTAAATAAAAAACTTGTGAGAGCACTCAAATAAACATTATTCTTCAAGACGATCTTATATATTTTTAAATAGGCTATAGAAATTAAAACATATTATGAACATGTTGAAACTAAAATGCTGTCTCTTATTTACTATGGGAAAATGACAACATGGCTGTTTGCTGTTTTCTACAAAAATGAATGCTGCAAAAATATGGAAATTCCCAAATTCTTTCAAACTGATTCTTGAAGTTATCACAATGTTTAAACATTTTAGAATTTTTTAATATTTATATACAAAAAAGACAGAATAACAAGTACACCTAAAAGCAAAAATATGACCCAAAAAAAAGCTTGTACACAGAAATTCAATGATATCTGTTCTCTATTACATGTACCAACACAAGCATCTAAATATGGAAAAACACAAATGAAAACAAAAAGTAAAATATATCAATGTAGTCTTGAAAACAAATTTTAAGAACAAAAATGTATTATTTCAAAATGAAAATTTGTAGAGCAGTGAATGGCAGGAGCAGTGGACTCAAACGTGATGTGACACATTTTGCAGCATCAGTGCAGAGAACATGGTTTCACCATCATACAGATTTTGTGCATTTGTGATGACATGTACTAACCCTTATTATTTCTTGCAGCAGACAAAATCTGTATGTGTGTTGGTGACCATGTTAACCACTTTGGAAGACCCCATGTGCCAGTGTAGCTCATGATATTTGCCTTCTGTGGTACTCTTGTCAACTAGCAACATATTAAATGAACTCTACTGGTTCAATTTTTAAAAAATTTGACTTTGAAATTTGTATTTAGTAATCCAGCTTTCCTTGGACATGGTAATGTATAGTGCAGCTCGCTACGCTTACTGTTACTACTGGCTGTTTTATGAAGTTACAATTTGACTAACCATGGGGGTGTGATGCTTTGAGGATATCTGGATCCTCTGGTGCAGATGAGTGAAAGCACAAAGAAAGCAAGCAAATGCAAACTAACCTAGCCCACCTGCATGGCTAGTTTCACACTCCTCCAGGTCTTCGTCATCACTCGAACACTCTGCGGATGATACAATGTCATCTGCCGTATGCTTCATGGGCAGTACGTTGGTCATCAGAGGTCACAGCCACAGCAAAGATACCCAAACACAAAAGCCACCACCAAAAACCAAAGACACACAAAGACAAGGGAAAATGTACAATCCAAGTTAGAGAGTATGAAAGAGCATGAAAGTTAATTTCTTACTTTGGAAACAATAGTTAACAAAGATCTTAACTCAAGGTGCACTTATTGGCTTTTTCTTTATCTGTCTCCCAAAGTTGATTTGAGTTTGCTCAGTTGGCATGGAGTTAGCTCAGTTGTTATTGTGTGACCTACGTAGGGAACTCTGAACACAGGTCATACATGGGTCATACATGGGTGGGGAAGGTAACCCTATCCTTGTGTAAAGATGGTCTCTGATGTCAGATGTGAATGGCCTCTTTGAATGTCCTCCAGTTGTCTGTTGACTCCTTGTCAATGGTCAACGAATGGTTTTGTGCTGTGTTCCCCATAGCTCTCGCAGGTGGGGGGGTTCCTTCTTCAGGGTATACCAGCAGAGATCATAAGGTGTTGAATGGTACATGGTAAATGCTGACTCCTTGTGACTTGAAGACTCTGGCTGGATGTTCTGACGGTTCAGTCATGTTAGGTGGTTCCACTCTAATTTAGCAATGTTGTTTTCTGTCCAATTAGGATTCTTACCCGGAATACTTGTGGCACCTCCCTCTCTCTGTCCTCCTCCTCAGTGACAATATGTTGTGCTCTGTGAAGGAGGATCCTCACTACTGTTTGTTTATTTTGTAAGTAGTGGATAGATAGACTGAGTATTTAGAATTTTTTTTTTTTTGTAAGTGGGTTTTCCTGTACACTGTAATCTCTGTACTCTCGTCGGCAACTTGCATTAACACAGGTTGACGAAGACTGTGGTTGGAGGCTTGATGAAAGCTAGTAAATTGACCTTGAGTCAAGATTTATATATTTTTGCCAACAAACCTGATAAATAAAACACAATGCCTGGCAAACAAAGTTTGAAGGATAGCAATTCCAACTATGTGAGAGCCAAGCCAATCATCCTGTTACTCAAGAGACTAGACTCTAAGTAAAAATATGAATCAACCAGACTACTGTTTTCAGACAAACTTGAAAAAAATGTTAATTTATCCTTGATTTGTCATTTACTTATGATCCTATTGTGCAGTAAATTGTGCATTTTATACAATTTTACAAAAATAAGTAATGTAAATGCAACAAAACACCAACTGAGTCATTGCTGTTTCCATGATCTATATTCAAACTGGCCATAAATCAGAAATGTTTGGCTTTAATTAGAACAAATTACATTTGTATGAATGAGGCTTCAATGAGGCCATACTTTTCTGGTCACACAATATACTCACCAAAACAGTTTACAGTATATTCAGAGTATACTGACATGTGTGGTTGACCATTAAAAAAAAAAAAAAAAAAATCTGTTCTGATCCACTCCTGGGATGGACTACATGCAAGTCTGGTTGCTAACTGGTCAACAATCAAATTTAAGCAGGCTGTTTACATGTTCTACCTTGGGCTGCACCAATTATTGATGCAATTTTTTCTTCAGGGCATACTAAGAAGGTCCTGTGTTATATGTCAAATTCCCTATGTGTATAGTTATTGTGGAATTGTATCAATACCTGAACAGTTGAAGAGGATCTGTGTTTCCGTGTAGTAGTGGTGGACATCATGGTAGTGGTCTCAATGAAGGTTGTGGACATCTCTGGAGGCATGGCTGTGGTCCTGGCTGAGGCTGCCACACTGGGCACATCACCTACCAACCTCACACTGCCGTTAATCTTGATGTTAGGGTTACCCTCAGCAGCCATGTTCAACACCTTGAGGCCATTATAGTAAAGGCCAGAGAGTTGACCCTGAAAGGGCCGGCCACGATCACTACCACCAATTGCGACTGTTGCTTGAGTGTTGAAAATTGTTAGCTGCCGCCCTAGAGAAGACATCCAGGTATAAGATACTTTCAACAGAAGAAATAATCTTTTAGTATACCTATTAATGAAAGGTGTAGCTACGAACAGAACAAGACTTACAAGGGCCTTATTTTTGTGGTAGCATAACAACCAGTACAAGCAGCGCTTTAGCAGTTTGCTATTTTCCTGACCTTGAAATTCTCTTTGCCTGTCTGTGTGTGGTATTTTAGTGCCCAGCACAAAGTGTACAGCGCACAGGTGCAAGAAGTGTCACAAACAGGTGGGAAGTTCAGTCAAATGAAGCAGTGAGTTGTTTTTGGTGCGATTGGGTCTTAGACATTGCACTGAGAGGGGAAATCTGTTTCTGGTGCAACTTAATTTTGCTGCCAATTTGGTGATTTTATCAACTAAAACTAAATTATGGAGTAATGCTTAAAATGTAAATAAATAATTTCAATTAAACACTCATTAGATACATTTACATATGTATAAAACATAAAGTTTCATGTCGTTAAAGCAGTCTGCACTAATTTGTAAACTCATATGGATGAATGATTGTTGTCTGTTGTCCACAGTGGCTTAAATCCCTGCAGCCATCTGAAGGCTGTACAGCAGATATAATAAATCAACAACTGATAAATCTGCAGCCTCTAATTTGAGAGGTGCCAGAGTGCAATGCCATTGATGTCCAATGTGTTTACCTTGATTAAATCACCAGCAAATGACACCAAGGTTAGAACTGCAGGTTACATTGTAACCATGGTTCTCTTAGTGAGAAGATTACCTCTCCACCCACCTGACAGATTATGTGGATAATTCTTTAAGACACACCAGTAGACTGGATGGCATGGGTAGCCTCTACAAGGCACAAGTGTGCATGATCACTCTGGTTTGAACACCTGATTCTGGGCAACCCCAAAGTGGAGAGATTGTGTCTTCTCCATGGTTACAATTTTACCTCCAGTAATCTATCATACTGGCAGTATCTCTCCACCCATTTACATATTCCATATGTACAGGGACCAAGACAGTGGCTAAAGGCCAGGCCTCCTGAGCTTCTTGCACAGCAAAGCACTGGCACCACTACAGCAGCTTCATCAGACAAACTCGGTCTTCCTGCTGCAGCCTGAACTGAGAAAACCACAAATGACACCTTACCAATTACAGTGCAGCCACAGCCTTGCAAGGCTGCCTGCCTGCTCTGTGCATCTTAGCCAACAAATTATTCATTATTATTAATCATTTTTGCAGTACACGCTGCCGTGCCCAGGATGGATTTTGGAGGTGAAATGAGAGCTGATATAGCCTGATCTACTAGGTGTAAGGAAACCACTTTCTTTCTTTTCTTTTCTTTTTTCTTCTTCTTTTCTTTTCTTTTTTTTTTTTTTTTTTTTGTTGTGCTTGTCACTATGGAGAAAAAACACACTGTGGTTTTACACCAAACAACATTGAGTTCTCCCACTGAGTTACACCCAGACACTCAGACACGCAACACATGTGCAAGGTGTACTTCTATTCACCACATAATATGCCTCCAGTGTCACTGATTTCTGCCACAGCCTTATGATCCTACAAATGGGATATAAGCGACAGCAATCCAGAGAGAAGTGACCAGCTCTCATCTGCATCAGGCAGTGGATTAATGCCTGTCTATCTCGTAAGTGGATCCTTCATATTATCTTTTTTTCTTTCTCTCTTTTTTATTCTTTCTCCTTCACTTCTGCGTAGACTCATGTCTTAGACTACTCAGTGCACACCTGTGCTTATATATGCTACCTGTGCCTGCCAGTACTTACTGGTGTGTCTTAAAAAATTATTCACAAAATCTGTCAGGTGGGGACATTCCCCCCAAACATAATACGTATTATAACAGTTGTCAGGGCACGTCAGATTACCAAGGCTCATTAATCCTGTGCATTATTGCACCATTTCCTTTCAAGCTAAAGTAAAGATTTCATGCATTTCTGTTAATGATGATATGATGTGATGACTTAACATAAGAATTATGATTTAAATAGCATTGGATTCATGCTAGACATACATGAACAAAATTGGCAGGTCAGCTTATGTACCCAAGACCTACCACTGGTTGTTGCACTTAGGACCCTTAGTGGCTACATGGATATGGATAACATTTCATAATAATGACAGATTTCTTCTCAATTCATCAATATAAGTCATTCATTTTTTATTACATGTCAACTATTTTGCAGTTTATTGGTTCATTTATTTATACTTAGTTCTTTAGTTAGATAGCCTGTGTATTTCTAATTTTCAGCCCACATGAAATTCCATTTAAAGTTGCATGCAGGAGTTTATATTGCTAATGACACTAAGTTTAATGGTACTTTGTTAGAAATCAATATCATCACTTTGGTCTGACAACTTTAAAAGGAAGTTTGTATGAATAAGTTATAACCTGCATTGTGGTAGTATCTTCTGGTTTGAAGTGAGTATCACAGAAAACATTCAAATAAAACTGGTCATTCTTTTTGAAACTCTTAAAGGAGACAATGTGCATTCATATAATCCACTCATTATAGAAATACAGATGAGATTTTTCACATTTTATCAGTATAGTGAACACAAAAAAGAATAGAAATATGTTTGTTTGAAATTACCTTTCTCTTGTAGCCACTCTTCTACTGGTCGGGAGTATTTGAAAGGAATTTTCTTATTGGCCATTTGATAGCGTTCAATGTCGCTGTTCCCTTCAAAGTTTAAGAAGACATTTATAAATACATTTATTGATCATCAGCATCATGTCACCTAGAGAACATAGCACTTTCCATCTAACATTTACAATGTGTTTAAATAATTTTATCTGAAGATTACATTCTAATTAAATTTGATTTATTTCTAACATTACTTGGACTCATTATCTGTGGTCTTATAGAAAAAAATACAGGAATTTATAGACAGGGACAATTGGATTTTTTTTAAAAAGTAATAAAATATCTGGGTTATTTAGTTATTTATTTATTTTGAGGGGCTTTGGCATGTTATCAGCAGCTCATCTGTACATTCTCCCTTTTTTCCTCTTCACTTTGTGTAGTAAAGAGGAAATAGAGAATATGTTTTCATGTGATGTCACCTTACTCACCACTGAGTGACATAACAAATGTACTGCTACTATAAAATGAGTGGAACTGTTATACTCTGAGCAAAACAGATATATACAGTTTCCACTGTCCACTCTTTGATTGCTAATGTACAAATTACAGGTGTAAATAGTCTTGTTTCCTGAAACAATCACAGTTTCTAACTTAGTGTAGTGTTATGTAAAATATTCTTGCAGTTTGCATGCATCACAAGATTCAAAGAGGATTCTCAGCTAAATCTTACACATAATACACATCACAACAAGGGTTAAGTCAGCATTATTTACATTTCACTGGACAGTATGTGCATATATAGATTCTCCTTAGTAAATATAAATTATGTGTAAATCTGTCAGTGAGGGCTCAGAGCTCACACATAATGGTACACTGCAATGCCATTACTAGGTTGTACATTACATGTATTATATCATAGGATGCAGTAAAAACGTCACCTTAATGTTACTATTTGTGAACAAGAAGTAACATTTTGACATGTTGGGCTTTAGTTTAAATGTGTAAATACATATTACTTCTCTTTATATGTTTAATGAAAAAGATCATAGCTTTTTTAAATCTGTTTCTCTTAAAAATGCTGAAACTTTGCCTGTGACATGTTTCTAATATTTAGTTGATCCAGCTAATATATTTTGTGGGGAAACATAATGGAGATGGAGTCAGAATTAGGTTTGTTAGCAACAAAATGAGGGAACGTTCCTAATGTATCTAGCAAATGGTAAGCCTGCAGTGAGCACAAGACATAATAAATTTACTTTTCCACCAGATTAGCTCTGGTTCCATTCAGGATTTTTGTAATCTTTGTGCCATACAAAAAACCAGCTCGCATTTCCACAAATTTTAAGCAGAACCACTGTAATCCCAAATACACCATTAGTGAGTGTTTGAGTTTTATGAGTTTTATTTATCGACAGACACACATTGCACACTCTCTTTCCAACCTTTAGAATAAAACACTTGAAAATCAGCTATTTTTTTCAGGTTCTAACCACCTTTAAATTTAGGTGCTCAAACCAGAATGGAACCTATTCCATGTTGGTGGAAAAGTGAAAAAGGGGTATTTTGAACTTTAACTAAAGTGCTTGTGTTGCCTAAATCTAACCACACACAGCCCGTAAGACATGAACCATGGTCTTTATTGCCAGAGTCCTGCACAATCTGCCCACCTCCCAATAACTTCTTTGTGGTACAAAAATGTAAAGCTTCCTTGTAAAGATTCCAAAATCAGCTTTGTGTCGACCCTATCAACCTAATGGTTAACAACACAATGTGCAAGTCAACATCTACTGAGGCAGGCAGTGTTAGAGCTAACAAAAGAAACACTTGACTTCTACCTGTGGGTCTGGAACATTACACCAATAATCACATCAGTTGGTATGAAGCAACCAGCTGCATACTAAATGCGTGCTCTGTACCCACCCTCTTTTAACCTACTGGAGGGAAGGAGAGGGCCCACCTTCACCTCTGAATGATAATTAATTCACACTCGTGCATCAATATTGTTATGTTTAAGCACCGCTTGACCCTTCACAACAGATCTGCTGTGACATTCTGAGATTCCAGAGGATAAAATGCTCTCAGGGACACACTGTGAGACTGTACAAGACAAACTGCCATGCCATTCCTACATGCAGGAGAGATGACTTCAACCCACCCTGCCAGTTGATATAGGACACCACAGCTATGCTGTTGGTCTTATCAAAGCCTGTTTCCCAAAAACAAATGGGAAGTATCTCAAGGTCAGGTGAATCCTCCATCTTAAGGAGGACTGGACCTTGCAAATATATGAACTGATAGTGGTTTATAAGATGGCTCTTTTGCTGACACAGGAGCATCTTGGTACACCATTGAAGGACATTCAATTTGTTAATGAACCCAAGATGTCCCTCTCTCTCAATAAAAATACATCGTACTGACATCAAACAGAATGGAGGCAGAATTTACTCCCAGGAAAAGCCCAGCATTTAGCATGTTAGCAAGCTTTACAACAGAGAACTGGTGGGATTAAAACAAGACCAAATGGACAAAGGCAAAAAGGAACAAACCATCGAAATCTCCACAGAGAAAAAATGGGTTCATTCTACAGCAATAAGACTTATCTCTTACTGATTGCTTTGCCAACACTAAAAGAACTGTCTCACTCTTACTCGTCTCACAGGTGCATAATACACACAAGCCCGTGTATTCCACCTCTGTCTCAGATAAGACTCATAAATGATTCATCATACCAATACTGACTTGGAAACTAGCATTCTTCTCTTTTTATTACATGTCGAAATTAATTAGCTGTCCCAACTATTCAGTAATCCACTTTATATGACTCAGCAAATGTTTTCATGAAAATTAGCTTAGTTCCCATGTTTAAAGTATCTGCAATACAAGATGTGTGCCCATTCATAACTTATAACTATTCACTTATTTCCCTTCATTTATCAATACAGTGTTTGGTCTGCAACAATGTTTAGGTGGGTGGTACATGTCAAGTAACATCAAGATGAATGTTAGGACCCAAGGTTTCCCAGCAGAACATTCCATTGTATAGAAATGATCAATGTCATTCTCTTCACCTCTTAGTGGTTTTAATGTTGTGGCTGATCAGTGTATACCCCAGGGGTGATTTAGACCTGAAGATGTACTAATAGTTTTGGTATATTTTTTTCTTTTTGCTATATTTCACCCAAGATTTTCGGTTATTGGGCTCTTAGCAAAAGTGCATAATTCCGGACTATTAGGCACCTAGATATAAGCCCTTTTGCCCACTGGAAATAAAAATAAAAGTACATATACTGAGCCGCACTTGTATGAGTGTCTAAATGTTTTTCGCAGCGCCCAAGGCTGGAGTTAGCCCGTAAAATCCTCGATTGCGCCGCATCATTGTTTAAGCCGCGGGGTTCAAAAGCGTGTGAAAAGTAGCGGCTTATAGTCCGGAAATTACGGTAAGTCAACATTTATTGTCTTTGTACATCTGTAGAAAACAACTTCTGTTGATCCTGTTATAGTTGACTTAGTGTTGCTTACAGATGATTATATGACAGACTATTATGTAACTCCATCTCCCTTTTAGTCCCTATGAAGCTTGTTTAAGTGGATGTGTGCTGCATTACTTTACTTTAACCCTGTGTGTGTATCTGATGCCTCCTCCCGTGGCTGGCGGTGTCTGGTCGCTCACTCTTCCTCCCATCCTCCATCCCTCACAGCCTACAACATCCACAAATTAAAACCGACAAACTGCTGCATGCAGTTAGTCATGTCAGTCTGTGCAGTCCTTTCTATCTTGTACTCTAGTCTTGTGACTGGCTACAGGTCTCTCCAGCTATGTCTATGTATGTTTTCCCAAGGGAGTATAGACCCTGTACAAATAATATCTTTCCTAACCACTTGACATTTCTCTTCCTCTTGTACTTGTTCTTCTGTCTTGTCATTGGAACCATTTTCAGTGTACAACAAAATTTGTTTTTAGAAAGAACTGTCAAAAGAATGAGGATAGATCCCTTCGCTAGTGGTGGTGGGTAGTCAGGAAAACATTGACTGAGTGTTTCTGATATGCAGGAGGGCTAAGTCCTTATAGGAGGTGGGGTTGCACAATGCGTGGGGTCTAAAGACAGAGCCAAGAATAAGCAATGATGTTAAGAAGGAATGGCGTCAGTGATGATTGTTTACCATCAAAGTACAAGTAGAAGATCGTTGGCCAGATATGTGTAAGTGATGTAGGGGCTGTGAATGGGGATTTGAAGGTGTGGGTCAAAGTCAAAGTGACAGGAACGAGGTGAATGAAGAAAAGGAGCCATATCCACCTATAAAACTTGTATTGGGATATGTGTGAGGGGCAGAGAAGTCAATACTAATAAAGGGATGTTGCTGTGCAGTGAGAGGCTGGGAGATAGCAGGAATGGGAAAAAAGTTAGTATACTTGACCAAGTCTTTACAAGGCCACAAATTTGGATACAGAGCCAGAGGATAGATGTTAGTGGGCAGCCGAAGGCTGGGGCCACCTTGAAGACTAGGGATTAGATCCTGTGATGAAGGCTATAATGTTAATAATAATTTTATATGTTGAACACAGCAACAAAAGCATACATATATACCACACATATAATCCACTATACTGGCCGGGTGAGCAACCCATTTGTTTTATGGGTCAATGATTCTGATGAAACCTCAAAACACATCGGGTTTTCAGTTTTGTGTTTCAGAACATCCAGCTTTTTCTATCATACAAGGCAGCTATATGGTGAAGCTGGTAGCATGGGAAGCTGTAAAGCCAACAGATACAGCTGTGTCCATGTACAGCTGTGTGTCATCTACACTAGCTGTGATTTGGAATGTTGCTTGATGATGGTGTATCTGTCTGAGAATGAGATGTGCAGGATGACAGAGACAGGCCCCCAAAGATTGATCCTTATAGTATTCCATATTTTGGTTGGGCGGTTCTGGTGGATTCGCAGCAGAAAAGAGCATTTCTGTTTACAAGTATGAG
The DNA here is from genome assembly GCA_033238685.1 of Lates japonicus. NCBI lineage: Eukaryota > Metazoa > Chordata > Actinopteri > Centropomidae > Lates > Lates japonicus. The sequence continues at coordinate 5,525,495 of BRZM01000024.1, read as the reverse complement.
CGAAACCGGTTGGAGCGTGCCGGCTGTTGGTCTGTCTGCACAATCCGAGATAGTAGGTGACATCAGTGCTCTTTAAGGTCGACAGTAATACAAACATACACTGGAGTCCTGCAGCCATCAGTAAATCATTTCACGGCTCTAAGGAGGGCAGTTTTAATTTTAGGATTTTTAGTGAGATGGTTTGGAGATTATGGCTGTTTTTAGAGTCTAGAGGATCCTAAACTAGGTCCCTCAGCAGTGAGAGATTGAACTTCAAGCAGCTTTAAAAATCCTGCGACAACTCCAGAGTAGAGCTGTGGTCGGTAGCACGGGACCGATTGGATAATATCAGAGGGCTCTGATGAATTTTGTTTCACAAGTGACACCGTAACACGTAATGACACTTAAGCTATAAACGGCCACAGTGGCCTAAATTATGTATTATGATTGCATGACTGGGAGAGCACTGGGGAAATGATACCAGTTAAAGATCGCTGTCACTCGGTTTCTCTGTCGTTATTTTCATCATTCGTTTCTTCGTTTTGGTCAATTTCATGTCTACAACTGTCGATAAGGGCTAAAAGAAACTAGAGTTTTTAAATATTTACTAGAGTACTACAATTTTATCCAACATGTTGCGGTCGACACAACTGGACACACTGGGCCTTCTGTTTCTTGGTTTAAATCTAGATAACCTCTCTAGTAGAGATCTTGCTCTCTCAACCCACATGTGTCCTGGCTTTTCAAGCCTCTCAAGCCCTAAAGCAAAAGGTTTCGCTAGGTCTTTCTCTTCCTTATTAGCTAGACGTGCGTAACATCTGTTATAGTTGACTTAGTGTTGCTTACAGATGATTATATGACAGACTATTATGTAACTCCATCTCCCTTTTAGTCCCTATGAAGCTTGTTTAAGTGGATGTGTGCTGCATTACTGTACTTTAACCCTGTGTGTGTATCTGATGCCTCCTCCAGTAGCTAGCAGTGTCTCAGGTCACTGCTCTTCTCCCATCTCCCATCCCCTACACAGCCTACAACATCTACCATAAAATTAAACTTAAACAAACTGCTGTAGTGCAGTTAGTCTTGTGGTCTGTACAAGTCCTTTCTGTCAGCATGCTCTAGTCTGCCAGCTAGCTACCAGATATACTCCAGCTGTGTCTATGTGTGTTTTCTGAGGTAACAGACCCTGTACAAATAATATCTTTCATAACACTTGACATTTCTCTTCCTCTTGTATACTTATTTCTTCTGTCTGTCATGGAAGCATTTTCAGTGTACAACAAAATTTGTTTTGCATTAGAGAACTGTCAAAGAATAGGATAGATCACTTCACGCTAGTGGTGGTGGAGTAAAGTCAGGAAAACATTGACTGAGTGTTCCTAGATATCACGGAGGCTGAAGTCCTTATGGGGAGAAGGTAGGTTGCACAATAGTAGGTCTGAAAGACAGGCAGAATAGCAATGATATTGAAAGAATGGCATCCAGTGATGATTGTTTACCATCAAGAAATGCAAGTAGAAAGATCATTGGCCAGATATGGTGATGTGGGGGCTGTGAATGGGGGGATTTGAAGGTGTGGTCAAAGTCAAAGTGACAGAGAACAAAAGTGAACGAAAAGGAGCCATGTCACCTATAAGGAAACAACTTATTAGGATATGTGCTGCAAAGGGGCAGAGAAAGTCCAATACTGGCAAAGGAGATGTTGCTGTGCAATGAAGGCTAGAGGCCATAGGAGGCCAGAGGAGAGGGAAAAAAAAGTTAGTATGTGACAAATGTTACAAGGCCATTGAATGCCAGAGCAGAGAGATAGATGTTAGTGGGCAGCGAAGGCTAGAGGCCTGCCAAAGAACTGAGGATTAGATTTTATCCTGTGATGAAGGCTATAATGTTAATAATTTTATATATTGAACACAGCAACAAGCATACATATATGCTACATATAATCATACTGACCAAGAGTGGCTGTATTTGTTTTATGAGTCCAATGGGTCCACTGATGAAAACCTCAAACTTGTCAGAGTTCAATTTTAATGTTTTGGAACATCCAGCTTTTTCTGTCATACAGGCAGCTATGTAGTGAAGCTATTGTACTGTTGTCAGAAGCTGTAAATGACAGATACAGCTGTGTCCATGTACAGCTGTGTATCATCTGCTTAGCTATGATTGGAGATATTGTGATGATGGTGTATCTGTCCCAAGAATAGAATGTACAGGATAAACAGAACAGGCCCCAAGATTGATCCTTGTAGTATTCCATGTTTGGACTGAGCAGTTCCTGAGGTGAATTCACCAACAGAAAAAAAACATTTCCTGTTTGCTAAATATGAGCAAAACCAGTTGGAGCAATACCCGCTGTTCCAGTCTGTCTACACAAATGGAATGGTAGGTGGTATCAAATGCTGCACTAAGGTCAAGCAATATTAATACAGAACATGCACTGGAGTCTGCAGCCATCAGTAAATCATTTCTGACTCTAAGGAGGGCAGTTTTAATTTTTTAGGATTTTTGATATGAAGATCAGTTTGGAGATTGGCTGTTTTTTTAGGTCTGCAGGATCTAAACTGGGTCCCTCCAGCAGTGATTGAACACAAGCAGCTTTAAAAAAAATCTGCGACAACTCCACAGGTAAGAGAGCTATTGTGGTCAGTAGCACAGGACCGATTGGATAATATCAGAGGGCTCTGATGGTTGTTTCACAAGTGACATAGTAACATAGTGACATAGCTTCACTAAACAACCACAGTAGCCCTAAGTGTAAACAATATGATTACATGACTAGGAGAAACACTAGAAATAGTTTCCAATTAAAATCAGCTGTCACTCCAGTTCTCTGTCGTTATTTTTCATCATTCATTTAACTAAAATTTTAAATTAATTTTCATGTCTACAACATGTCAAATCAGGCTAAAACTGAGTTTTTAAATGTTACTGAGTACTACAATTTTATCCAACATGTGCACAGTCCAACCCACAACTGGACACACACTAGACCTTCTGTTTATGCTTGGTTTAAATCTAGATAACCTCTCTAGTAGAGATCTTGCTCTCTCTGACCACATGTGTCCTGTTTTTCAAGCCACTATAAAACCCCTAAAGCAAAAGGTTTCAGCTGAGTCTTTCTCTTCACTTGTTAATGGTGCTAGTGACAGTTTGTCCACCCTAAACATGGACAACTAAACTTAGATCTGTCAAAATCACCCTGCAGATAAATGAGTAGCCTTAAAAGAACGTGTAAAAAAGCTGAGCGCAGGCAAAAGTCCAGTAAGTTGCAGGTTTATAACCTATATACCTGCTCCGGGGATGGGATCAAAACCTGTCAATAGACCAAATACTAACCAATCAAATCACTGGAAAACTAGAGTCATCATTCCTACATGATCCTGACATAATTAAAAATAAAGTGACAAATAATAAAGATCGATAGATATTTTTATAGGTCAGTGAAATTGTTTTGCCGTTCCAGTCTCTCCACATGCTACACAGAGTTTATCACACTAAATGATCACTTGCTATTATATAATATTTCCCACGATTATGAATTAACATTTCAGTCAGATCAACCTTGTCAGACATTAATTATCTTCTCTCTGCTTTGGTAGCAGAAACAGTCTGACATTATAGTCAGGCCACTAGAGTGTGTGCAGCTACACCAGCTCAACCAAGGGCAATTGAGGCCTTGAGCGATAGTCCATGATGCCAAGATCCAAGACAGCAAACGACATGCCTAATTTTGTCTGAGAAAGAATAGATTAGACTCAGTGTAGGGTTGTTCTTGGAGAGGGAAGACAGTGGTACAAAGGGTCAACATGAGGAAAGAGGTTAGAACGTGTGTTAGGTAAGATGTGTGTCCATGTTTAGATATAGGTACTCAGTAGAATATGCACATATGTAGGTGTTAGACTACACCATGCCAACTTGGATGTTATATGTACCATTTTCAGGAAGACAGCTTCATTATTGAGGTACCATTATACTATGTTAAAACAGTTTCCATTTGTGAATGGGTGTGGATGTTAGAGCGTTTCGTGCTTAAGAGTGTGAATTAGAGAGTGAATGTGACATGCAGTTTAAAGCATTTTGAGTGGTCAATATGACTAGAAAAGCGCTATATAAGTACAGTCCATTTACTATTTACCATATTGTCCACTGCTTATCTCCTTGAGCTAAAATCAGTACTTCTGCCTAAGATATCTTCGGTCTGTAAGAACCACTGCTTTCTGGTGTCCAGCAGACTGTCCATGTGGTAGACAAAATCCTCTTTAAGAGGTAAAGGAGAGGGCAGTTGAAGGCCAGTGAAAACTGATGTCAGCCTGTGACAAAGGCTAGAGGCCATCAAAGGTCTGAGGAGAGATAGACACTGGCATTTGATGAAGGCTAGAGGCCAGTGGAGAGAGATGTTAGTCTGCCATACCAAAGGGGACAGACAGATGTTAGTGTGTGACATAAGCTAGAGCTCTGTTGAAGGCCTGAGAAGAGAGAGACAGATGTTGATGACAGATGCACCGAAAGTCAGGGGAGACCAGAGGAGAGAGAGATGTTAATGTTGGACGAAAACCAGGGGCCGCTGAAGGCCTGTGGAGAGGATCAGATGTTAGCCTGCAATGAAGGCTGGAGGCTGAGGAGACCAGTGGAGAGGGAAGATGTGGGTAGAGAAATTATGGAAATGTGAAGGGCTTGTAAATGAGTCACCACCACCAGCTATATGCACAACTTAGCCCATGGGTCATGAGAGTTAACAATTAACGTGAATGCCAGCAACCTAATTGCAAATACGTAGGGTTTTTGTTTTCCTATCATGGCAATAAGGAATTATACCCCACAACTAAAATGGGATTCAGTGGCATGCTGACTAAGAGGTAGAATGAGGCCAGCATTTCCAACTTGTAACATGCAAATGTGAATGCAAAATTGACCACAGAAATATCATGACAGAACAACAGAGTAAATTTTCAAGAGCCCAGAAGAAGGAGCGGGAAAATTAGTTGGTTAATCACCTGTAAAAAGCTTCCCTGATAGTGGGCCTAAAATAACCACAAATGGCGCTGTATGCGTGCAATATTTAAGGCAAGGTTTAGTAACAGGAAATGAAGAGGTGGCCTTGAGGGATAATGCACTTGGCTAAATTAGATGACCTAGCATAGACATCAGCTGGAATCTGAAATTTTCAGTCATTTTGTTCAAACAGATCTCTGAACTGAAATGACTGACTGATTCAAAAAGGTACTGACCAAATGATGCACTGGAGCTCTTGTGCAAGATTAGCTGTGATTCACAGCACTTACTTCCTCATTGAAAGCTTATCTAAAGACATCCAAGCCACACAATCAATCTCTGTCGTAAATAACTGACTACTGACCTATGGTCTGCTATGCTTATATGCTGTTGGATGTACTGAAGTGTCTGAACAGTGATGTGTTCACTTGGTGGTAGTGATGCATTCATTCACTATTATACGGACTTTAGTGCCTTGAGCAAATAGCATATAAATATGGTTTACATTCTAAAACACCTGCTCACTGTTGATTAGGTATGTCCTCATTTACTGTTGTAAGTACTTAGGTGCATTTGAATGGCGATACCATCAGTTACTGTTATAAGAACAGGGATGCTGTTTTATATTGTGTGTGTGCTGGAATATTTTACACTGTGACTGATGAAAAACAATGAGGAATGAAGGAAAAGTGAACGAGATGATGATGGATTGCATATGTATATAGCTGAATATCCACCTGCTGTCATATGGCGAGGGGCGACAATCTTGACACTAAGTGCTGCTTCCCAATACCCTGAGAAGTGCTGGAGAGTGCTTATTGAATACTGGCTAGTACCCTGAAAGATTGTAGAACGCTGTTTTGGATGGCTGTTGGAAGCCTGTGAGACGGATGCACAAGCACCAAAGCAGAAATGGCAGAAGCCAGAGAAAAATGCAGCAAGGAGAGTATGATTGCTGAGTGTTCTCTGTTCATGTTGTCAGGCTTTAGCTGATGTTGCAAGATCTTGAACTCAAGACCAGACCTGAATGTATTTTTAGAGCCCATTCACTGGAGAACTGTCAGGTGTGACACAAGAACTCCTACTCTAGATGCCCACAGTCAATGTGTAAATAAGCAGGATCTTTCTCAGTGATCAGTGCCTCAATCTTAAAAAGAAACTAGAATCTGAAACAACTGAAAAGGTGATTAGCAGAGCACTGAGATTAGTGTTTTAAACACTGTAGCACGATTGTGCAATAGCAGGTCTGTAAGACAGATGGACAGAATAGTAATGGTATTCTAACACCATCCAATGAATGACTGGCTTGAAGAACACAGGCAGAAAGATCATTGGTCAGATAAGGTGAAGTCAGGAATGTGAATTGAGAGATTTGACAGTGTGGGAAACTTGAAGTCAGAGAGTGAAATAGATCAGGAGTATATAGCCAGTATTATCCTGTAGAGGACCAAGACCATAAGGGAAGAAATCTTCCTTATTGAACTTTCGCCAAAGTTTTGTTCCAGATAGATATTGCTTGTCATTTAGACTTTTACATGTGTGATTCATGCAAAGACTATTTTATGATTAAATAAGTAACAATTATAATTAATATTTTTCTGCTCAAAGACTTCAAATGACCTCATATTAACCCACAACCACTGTCACAATACTGTAGCATCATCATCATGGTTCAAGGACATGTCCTCCCATTTCCTCCTCTTTTCTGTCTACAGGCTCTTTCTCAGTGACAATTTTGGGGGGGGGGGGGGTTGCTGTGTCAGCGTGATTGAAATGTGACTGTATTATTGGTATTGTTGTCCACAGTGTTTTCATTAAACCACATGGAATTGGATGGTAACGTCTCAGTGATCTTCTTATCTGTCTCCCTCACACACAGCACTGAACAGCAACTCCTCAAATGCTTTATGTATGGCTTCAAGATTTTGTCTGATAGTGGTAATTGTATTTGTCCTGTTGGGGTATATAGGGTGGTGCAGTAAATCCAGCCTCACTACCTGTGGTCTATATGCCCAAGTGGAATATTACTCATACTCTTCCCCACATCCTAATTTTATGTTCTCTCCCATTCTCCCTCTCACTCCCTTTCATTCTGCAAAAACAAATTACAGAGCCTTTTCATGTCAATCTCCTACCCTGTCTTTAACACCACTTTCCAAGTCCTGTCCCACAGTGTCATATAATCATTGCATCTTTGTCTCAATCAATTTCCTATTCTGAGATGAAAATCAGAGAATGAAAAACAAGGTTTGTTTTAAAAACATGGTTTTGTCACCAACTGAAAAAAAAGGTAATCAAATTATTTCTGACAAAAAAATTATAGAAAAAGACTCAAAATTCATATTATACTTAACATTTCAAAATAATTAACAACAGCTACAACACTGACAGTTCAGTTATGCTGTGGCTGTGTCCAGTCTATAACTAAGTACAAAATGGCCGACACAGAATCACAGTGGTCTGCCTATAATATGTAGGGTTTCCAACTTAATCATGAATTGGCTACAAAAGGACAGCACATCCTCGCATCTACAAATCAGTCAACAGTTGCTTAATCCTGTGTCCAAATGAATAATCAAAGCTATACATCATTGCCTACAGCAGCACATATCCGTGACTCTACCTACCTATTATAAAAGTTACTGTTGGTTAATCATTTGGTTAAAAATATGTCTACTGATAAAAGCTGTTAATGAAAAATTTATCCTCCTCTGTGGAAAAAAATCCTGTTTGCAAGAAATAAGAACCTTGTAGGCCAGCCTGTCTATTAACAGAACACGGGCTATGGTCAGTGTTTAATTTGTAAATCAGGAGGTCCTGGAAGACAGAGCTGTTTTTTTTTTTTTTTCAACCACAATTTGACAATATACTTATTTTGGCCAAGGACAGAAAAAGATTGGGTTTGTGAAATTGTAAGTTGGTGCAGAGAGAAAAAAGTGCTGGACCAAAATCTGTATTTAGAGCTTAGGCAGTCCTGCTTTCATCATTACATACACCTGTGATATGATAAGCATTTAAGGCATGTTTCTTAAGAACAAAAGTGAGGCAACTCAGTTTTTCTCATCGATACATCCACACTATCCTCCAGCTGTTATTTAAATTTACATTATCAAATGTTTCAGCATTTCTGAAATAACAGCATAGAACAAATAAACAATTGAAGATATTTGAAAAATAAGGAGTAATAGAATCTTTTTGTTGGACTAAATTTAATATAAACTTCTGTCTTCCACTGTTACTTGCCTTTTTCCTCACCATTCTGATAGCAATATACAGTGCTATGTCCTGCAGTACTGTACTGTCCTGTGGATTGTTTGCATTAACTTTCAAGGAACACTGTACCTCACACTTGCCCACTAGTGTATGTGTGCATGTGTCTGTGTAGTAATTTGAATGGTCATTTCCCTATTTCAGTCCTGTGTCAGCCATTTTTCAAGTCAGACTTTTTTTTTTTCCAGATCTCTATTCCAAGTAGTTACAACAATTGTTGTAACCTGTTGTGTATTGTTGTTTAAAAGCTAAAAAGCACAAGTTAGACACAAGGTGAAAACAAATGTGGGAGTTTAATTTAATAATGTTGCCCCTCTTTTGGATGCAGATCCTGTCCAGTGACCTCAACTGACACGATGCCATGATCCTACTACTGTATTATATTTTGTTAACAGCAACTGTTATGCAGCAGATTTTCATTATTAACTGATACTGGCTTACCAACATGTATGTACAGTAAAGATGAAAATAAAGATTATAAATTTTAGATTAAATTGATTAATTAGTGTTGTACCTGTTGGAAAGTGTTCATTGATCGACCAGTTATCCACCTGCAGCGTAGCATTGCCACCATTCCTGGTGAAACGGACAACATGATACTTCCCATCATTCACTGGGGTACTGCTTTCCTGCACACTGATATCCACTGTGCCAATGTTGAATGTCACTCCAATTTTTCCTTGTTGCTGAAATGAGAAAACACAGTTGTTCATTACAAACACTGAAACATAAGTGTAAGGCTTTGGTGGTGGTGAACCTTTACAAACAGGATGAAAGCCAATGGTACTGAGTAGTGAAGCGTGATGGAGAATTACGCAGCATCAGTCAAGCAGGGATTTTTTTTCCAGAGCTCTGATTTTTACTAGTGACCATAGCAAGTTACAACAAGTTCCATAGCTCTCACAAACCTGTGGCAGGCTGGTGAACAACAGCAGGCCCTCTCTCTGTGACACCCTACACTGCTTTCCCACCTGGCATATGTACTTACACTCTCTACCAGGACCATTACACAGTCAAGGGAACATGGACAACCCTGATGCAGAAAATACAGAATAAATAAACTGAAGAAATACCAAATACCAATACCTCCCCTCTCTCCTCCAGGACTACTTGGCTCAGCCTAACAAGGTAACTGACATCTGCTAGAGTCCTGTGGCTCCATTCTCGTATGTACACGCCATGAAAACATGTGAGGTGTTGTTCGTGCTCTCAAAGAGAGCAGTAGTAGGGGTTCCTAATATAAAAGTGCAACATAACAAAAATGAACTGTACTGTATTAGTCTGTTTTGTCAGACTTTACATACTGAATCTGTATGACTTTTTGTACTTTTGAGAATATCTCAGTATGTGTATGTTTTCTATTTATTATTACAATCCCCATTAGCTAAAGTATTAGAGTAGCTATTCTTCCTGTGGTCCTTAAACCAGGCTTTACATAGTGACAATGCAGCCATTATAGCATATCACATTACATTAGAAGATAAACAGGACAAAGACAAAAACATATACACAAATAAGACAAGTTCCTGACAATTCAGTAATTAGGATATATGAAATAGTTTGTTTCATGTCATCATAATCTAGTCTATTTCACACTAGTATTCAAAACATAACCAAAATACATGGAATAGTCAGTTTAACTCTAGTCATTTCAACTCATTAAAACTCATATGGTCCTTTTACTCTAGTATCCAGTACAGTATTTAAACATACATGAAAATAGTTTCTTCCCCCCCAGTATTCAATACCACAATAGTCCATTTCACTCTAATGTTCCCAGCATATTTCAAAGTATAATATAGCCTGTTTCACACTAGTAACATTAGCACTAGAGGATTTCAGGTTTGAGCCCCAGTTTGCCTGCTTGTGTGGAGTTTGCATGTTCTCCCTGTGCCTCTGTGGGGTACTCCAGCTACACCGTCTAAAGACATGCACATTGAGTTATTTGGTGACTCTAAATCACCTGTAGGTGTGAATGTGAGTGTGAATGGTTGTTTGTCTATATGTGTTGGCCCTGTGATAGACTGGCAATCTGTACAGGGTGTACCCTGCCTCTCGCCCAGTGTCAGCTGGGATAGGCTCCAGCTCCCCTCACAACCCTTAATGGATAAGCGGTATAGATAATGAATGAATGAATAATGCTACAAATATTTATGTGGGCTATCTTCCTAGATAATTTAGAATACTTACACTTATACATTTAATGAATTTATAATAACTATTTTCCTCTCCATCTAATAACAATCAACACTGGAACTATCATTAAGACATTTATACATACTCAAGACAGTTGAATACAGACATACAAATGGCAGCACGTACATCAAATCAAATGTGTAGCCACGCAGGAAAAGCAAAGCTCAACCTCAGAGTGACAGAAAACTGAAAATAGGCACAAAGGCAAAAGGGCAAAAGCTTGGGGTGCAGAACACTCTCAGGGCACACAAAAGGTTATAAATGATGAAAATAAATTTAAAAAAAACACTCTCCATCTTTCTTGTCTTTTGACGAGACATCAGAATTCAATGTTAAGTATTGTATTTTAAAGCCATGAATAAATGTTTTCAAATACGGACGGAGAACTGTGGAGCACTGGCCTGTAGTCCATTTGTTTGCACAACTACCAGCCCCACCAATATTGCAGCAGCTGCTTCAACAATTCTCAACTAGAAACAAGTGAGCGTAAGGAGGAGCAAAGTAAAAATAGAAATATGTTCAACCACTCTCTGCAAAAGTGTATGCAACCTCTGCCACTAAAGGCCTGCAAATTCAAATCAGATGAAGAAAGTGAAACATTTAACATGCAAATGAAGCATTCTAGGATACAAAATAGAAGCCATCAATGAGTTTTCAACCAGCATGATTGGTGTTGTATGACACATGTCCCACCCTACCACAAAACAGCCAATCATCTCCTGAACCAAACAAGATATCAATTAATCATGTTGTTGCACTGAGGCATGAGCACAGTTGAGGGTAACACTACACAATACAGCCCATGACTTCTAGTGTAATTTACTAGTAATAATTTACTGTGTAATTCCTCTGAATTGAATGTGTAATCTAGTAGAATGAATACATATAAAATACTTACTGGTTCCAACAGGGACATGCCAAATAGTTAACAACAGCATCCTGTGGTACCTCTTAAACAATTATGGCATAATGTATTTGTTATGCAATAGACAAAGGCAACACGAGTTAAATGAATCACTAAATTAACTACCATGCTAAAAGACTTTGGTAAGAGGTCTGTGCAAATTATCTCTGTTCAGAGGTTAAACTCACATGATTTACTGTTTTAATAAAGGAGTTACCACATATACTTAGCCATGGTTTGGTTCAGACATTTTTAAGTTCGGTTCATTGTGATGTTTTGTATCACTGTTTTGGTCTCAGTTACCCATAGTAGATACCGCACAATGTTACCCAGATAGTTTCTGCTGTACTAAAATGTGAAGCTGTATCTCTTGAATCATTGTCTAAACTGGTGCTGGCTTCTAAACTCACTACCTGCTTTCAAGCCCCTCTGCCAGCTAAACTCTCCAAAGACCTCTGGCTAGTTTTGGGACCTGCAGTGCTGAGCACACCTGATCCAGCCTGACCTTCACTGCATGTCATTCCCCTGCTCTCTCACTGCATTTCCTGTCTATCCTCACTGTCCTATCCAACAAAGACATAAAAAGCCCAAAAATAACAAAAATAATAATTTTTAAAATGGCACATATGTGATAGAACTCAGCGTGTCTCCTGTAATAACACCATATCAACACATTCTGATGTGAAATATGGAGTAGCCCTGTATTCTGTTCTTGGCCCCCTGCTTTTTTCTCTTTATATCTCACCTCTTGGCCAAATTATTTGTAGTTGTGGATTAAATTTTACTATGCTACGCTGATGATACCCAGCTGTATATACCCATAAAGGCTGACATCTCTTCTCAAGTCATAGGATTAGAGGTCGGTCTGGCTGCTGTGAAAAGCTGGATGTTTTATTCTTGACTCAGCCAAGAATCTGGGTGTCACATTTGATCCTGCTCTCAGCACATTAAAGACATCACCAAGACCACCTTTTTTCACCTGCGCACGATATGACCCTGGGTCATAATCTGTATTATTAGTGATTTCTGTCTGTTTTTACTGTTCTCCCTCTCTCCCTGAGGGGGATGCTTTTCATCTGTTCCTGTAATTTTTCTTTAAGGATGTTGAGTGGTAGGTGGGGGCAGCTGATTGAACCATGGTTGATGGCACCTACTTTAAAATGCTTCCTAGAGAAGATAGATGCGCTTCACCTTTTTCCCATCTGCCAACTGGACTTTGTCTTGTTGTTTTGTCGACTGATCAATGTGTGTTTGTGTTGTAAATAGAGTAAATAGTCTCCTAGAAACAGTCCAGGTTAACCATAGGGGTGAGGGGCCCTTTTTGATGTAAACCTGTTTTCTCCTGTTTATGTTAGGCAGTTAGGTAAGATCCCAGTGTTTCATGTTTCATTTTGTTTTCTTCCATTGGCAGGTAAGTTGGTAGACCCTTTAAAAATTGTTTAGTTTATTGTTTTGGCTGTGCACACCCCGACGGCCAGTTTTAAATGTGCTAACAAATAAATCAGTTAAGTTTTTTAGACTGCAATCGGCTGTGGCACTGCTCATCCTTGGGAGTGGGGAAAGAGGAAGTTACTTTTATGCTACAGTTTCCCCTAGGCTGGGAGTAACAATGCAGCATAGCTAAGATTCTGTTTTAGCAGACGCTGAAATTCTAATTCACACTTTTGTCTCATTGAAACTTGATTACTGTAACATTTTGTTTTTAGGTCTGCCATGTGCTAGTGCAAATGGTGCAGAATGCTGTGGTGAGAATGTTGACTAAATCCAGAAAGTTTGACCACATTACTCAAAATTAGCCTCCCTTCATTGGCTCCCTATGTCAGGTCCGACTTTAAGGTGCTTCTACTGACTTAGAAAATTCTAAACGGGCTAGCCCCCTCTTTGTCCTTAATCCTTATATTCCATCCTGTGCTCTGTGTTCTCACAGTGCAGGGCTCCTGTCTGTTCCCAGAGTTAAAAAGAAGTCAGCAGGCTGCAGGGCCTTTTCCTATCAGGCGCCCTCCCTCTGGAACAACATCCTTATTGACATTAGATGGGCTAAGGCCTTTAAATACAAACTTTAAACTCAATTTTAAGCCATAACTTTCAGTTAGCACCTTATTGTCTTATTTCTACCTGTTACCATTCTATATATTCTACATATCGGCGGGCTGGGTCAGTCTCAATGAATCAATTAAACTCAGGATTTAGTATAATCCACGTTGTCCTGCCAACATGATTACTGCAAAACTATCTTAAAACAAAGTTTGTTTGTTTTCCTCCCTCCCTTCCTTCTAAGCTGTGTGCCCCTCTGTCCATGTCCCCTCTCTTCATCATTCTCTCCTATATTTTTGTGCTTTTTTGTCTCACTCTTCTTCTTTCTGCAGATATTTCTGCCTCTGGAGCTGTAGAGTCCACCCCCCAGCTGTTGGGCTCTGTTAACCTGTTGACCTGTAAGAGGATTCAAGTGCTTTTTGTCACTGCCTAACTACTCTGCTACTTTAGGATGGCTGGGAGTGACACTTCCTCCTTTCAGTCTAACAAACTGACCACCTTGCATAACATGGAGTCAACTGATGCCCATAGCACAAAATGGGGCCCACCAAACAGTAAAGGTACAACAGTCAGAAAACAAAACAAAAGACAGCTGAGACATTACCAAGCATAACTGAGACAAGCAGAATGCGTGTGAGAACTTACTATGTGCAGCATGAGATAGTCCCCCAGACCAGGTGCGCTGTCAATCCTAACCAGGATGCCATCTTTCAGGGAGGTGCTAGAGCCAACGGTCAGCCTGTCAGTCCTGGTGCTCGGTCTCTCATTGGCTGGCCACTTGAATGTAATAAGGCCTCCTCCTTTGCCAAAGATGTACGTTGTCCCAGCTGAACAGAGCAGGAGGAGGAAGTATAAATATTAAAAAATCAACTCTGAACTCAAAATACTGTATATGCTGAGAGCCCATGAATACACTATACATATTAGAAATGCAAGTCAGTTGATAATGTCATGCACATGCTGCAACATATGTAGTATAACAGGTAGGAAAAATAAGGATATTATCACAATTATAATGGTACTGAATTTGCAATCAAGTAACATATTACCAAACATATTAATCACCGAACATCTTTCTGATGTTAAATAATGATGGCAGAGATATTACCAACAATGGTGGTTTACATGTACATATGATGACTTTATGGTATGGTTGCTAAAAGTAACCAAAGCCCTTCTCGTAGTTGGTAAAATTGTAATTTTTTTTGCACTAACTGACCACTCATTAGTGGTCACAGTGTCTACTTTTTGGACAAAATAAATGTCAATATACTTCCTCTTTCGACATGCATGTACAGTTTCATGTACTCTTTTAGTGGTTATTTTGAATTTAATTACTTTTGTGGTATTTCTGTTTCAGGTAATTGTCTGAGAAGATGGATAACATTGTGTCAAATGTGGATTTGAACTTGTCCAACATCCACCTTATTCACCTAATTTGGCACCCTGAGACTACTACCTCTTTCCCAAGATAAAAAGGGAGTTAAGTGGTCGCTATTTGAAAGTGATGATATGTAAGTGCTACTGTGGACCATTTTCTCAGACAGTGCTTAGACTTACAATTTTGGATTAAACCAGTGCTGTCAATCTAAACACAATGATAAAAAAGTTTCATAATGAAACAAATATGTTGTCTGTGAACATTTTACTGACATGTTTGTTATCAATTACTATTAAATAAATACTATTAAATAAATAACAACCTGTACCACAGTAGTGCATTTGGTTTTTTTCAGTATCCATTAGGACTAGCAGCAAAATACACTGTGAAAATGCTTTCGTTATCATTACAGCTTTGTAGAAGAACACGTGTGAGGATTAGAATCATAGTAATTAGAATTTTTCTATATTGTTTTCACAAGCCTACAGATCAAATACAGTTCACCATGTAGGATGCTTAGCTTGATATGATTCATACTGTGGTCTAAGTTACAGACATATAGAGAGCAGGAGATATGCTCAACACACAGGACAGATGGAGTTCATCTCAAGCCTGGGACACTAAAAGATTTTTTAAAATCTTACCCAATTTAGCAAAAGTCTTGACTGTCAAACTCTCGAAACTTAAGAGGTCAAATGCAACTTTAGGGTAAATAAACATGGCAGACAACTATGTCGTGTACCAGTTGTGCTTCAATCAGCTTGCTTCCTGATTGGCTATTATCCTGCTCCTTTGTGACAATCCATTCAGGGGGTGCGTTCGCTTTCCTCACACACCAAGAATAAAACAGGAAATCTGTCGCTTTGTTGTCATGTGTTGTCTTCATATTTCAGTTAAATCAGTTAAGATTTTGAAAATCTTTAGTGTGTGCCAGACTTTAATTCCCTTCTCCTGGGCAGTGATTATGACATAACAAATATTCCTGCTTTCAAATACAGGAACTATTGATCTCGTAATCAGAAAAATTATTTAGTGATAAATCAGAAGCATACAATGATAGCCTAGAATGCTAATGGCCAGCCTGGCATGCTGGGTTACCAGCTGAGCCAGTTACATATTCAGAGAGTTACCAAGGTAGGAATGTGTGTGTGCAAAACAACATCTATGCTGTTGCTTGCAGCTCAACAAACAGTGAGAGGTCAGCAGGTGAGTTCACAATTTAGCAGGACCAATCAGCAACTCTCATCCCCAAGGTTAGGGATTAGTTAGGTTAGGGGTCCTGGGGAGTTCATCTGAATTACTAATACATTTTCACCTTAATTAATTAATGTCACAATTGTTGTGCCATCCTCTTAATATCAATAACTTTAAATGAAACACATGAATCATTTCTGATAATGTGATAAATGGTTAAATCAACTACATGGAAAGGACTCAATATTAGAACACACAGAATGTGAATATTGATATTTCTGCACTCTTGGCTCAGGATTTGCACTCATGGATGATATGGTCTTGATAAAATTGCTGCATATAGCTCACTATTTCGCAGTACATGAAAAAAAGTGAAGCAAATCAAAAGACACCACACTTAACATAAACTCTCATGATTAAAATAAAGGTGTCTTCTGATTTTGGTAAGGTCTATGTGTGTGTGCACCTATGCAAAACAAAGTCACAAAAAATGCCCCTCGCCTGCTTTTGCCATTAAAAGTGGTTTGATGAGGTTATAACTCAAAGTCTCCTTCCACATTGGCACAAACAAGTGTGTTTGCTACCGGGAAACTACCCAGACAGGCCTAGATGCAAGAAAATAGACTTGTGCCCAACCTGGTCACACCAGTCGCCCCTTGGATTTTGATGTTTGTCTGTTTGTGGTGATACATTACAGGTGCTTGGAGCAGAAAAAAGGACCCATGAAATACCTGTATTGCAGTGTTACTTTTTTTTTTTTTAAATTACATTTGATATCTTCATTTTTATCTCTACACTATAATTAATACTGTGACTCAATTTCAGCTGCATGTCTAAAAGTCACTCTGTTCTCCACAGGCTGCCTGCAAAGAGAAGAGGAAAATCAGCTGGATGCCTTTTGTCTCTCTTAGGATGTGGGAGTACATGCAGAATCCTGTGTTATGATTATGGTATTGCAGCTGGGTCAGATGTCACTTTTTTTCCCAATGCTAATTGGTAGATATGTTATTGTCTGTTCTGTTTCTATTCTGGTTGGGTGTTTAGGATTATCTGTCATTAGTGGTGGTTTAAGAATATTGCTTAGAGTGATCTTTAATTTCAGACTATTTCAGTTTAAATGTTGTAGAATACCAATATCACTGATGCTGTACCTCCACTGTGTTTCAAAAGGTGCAATGAACCTGTTGAGTGATGCTCAGTCTCTTTGCCATGAGTTGATCATTAGTGATTTATCAATTTTTTCTGGAAAAGGAGCATCCAGCTGAAAAGAATGCCAGCTAACAAAGAATTTGTTATGAGGTGTTAGTATGAATGCATAAATAAAGAACAAGACAGCTAAATGAATAAAACCAAGCCCCCACAGGAGCAGCTGTGGCTCAGGGGGTAAAGCAGGTCACCCACTAATCAGAAGGTCAGTGGTTCAATCCCTGGGCAAGATACTGAACCCCAGACTGCCCCCGATGTAGCATCGGAGTGTGAACATGTGTGTATGTGTTAGTGGGTACTGTATGTATAGAGCAAGTGCTGTATGAATTTGTGTATAAGTGGTCGATATGACCATAAAAGCGCTATGTAAGTGCAGTCAATTTAAATTAGACTTGTAATTCACAAATGAAGTACCAAATAATGTGTTATAGCCTTTGGAATATTACAAACCACCAAAATAGTTTCAAGACCTTGGAGCCTTCATAATGAGATATGATGCTTTGAATGGATTGATTTTGAAAATGGAAAGATTTATTGTTTGCAATGCATCACAGTTCACCATATAATTTTAAATTGAGTATACAACTGGTGACCATCCTTGGATATGCATTCCACTGTATTATAATTGAGTGTGATAGAAAGGTGATATTCAGATACAGATGTTTGCTGTGACAACACACACCATGCATATGTGTAGTGTGTCAGTGGGACAGTTCAGGAAGAGTAAGATTTCAGTACTTACCTGAAAGTCTGTGTATTCATGAAATTGAGACCCAACAATGTTCTCACCGCTAGAAACATTTTTATCCTGTCTTCACTATCACTTTTATCGTCATTTTAAGCACTCAGTGATGGCACAAAAGAGGTGTTTGAAGGGTGTGATTTTCGCTGAGATGATTTTGTCCACTCTGTTACACATGTGTGACATTACATATTTGAAAGTGACATCCGTACTCACGGTCATTGCACTGTGTTCCAGTGTAGGAGGTCATGGAGCAGTCACAGGTGTAGTTCTCCCACTGCTGAATACAAATACCCATGTTGGCACAGGAGTCCTCCTGACAGGTGGTGCTGGGACCTGTGGAAGTCCACAGACACACACACACATACAGACACACATACACACAGATCTGGGTGTAATACTGTACGAACAAACTCACTGGAGACTTAACCATAATCAGTAATCAATGATGACAAAACCTAACTCAGAGCCTGCTTTAAAGAGACAATGGTCTGATTTAGAACACTAGTTTTACCCACACCCACTGCCTACTGAGAGACTCCTAAATACTTCACATGGCAATCTAAATAAAACATTGGACGTAACTTTAACCATAGTGCTTTACCCAGAATTTATTCTCTTCACTTCCATTTTAAATCTGGAATGACCTTGTGGGGTGTGAAGTTACTATGGGTTGTTAAAAAAAAAGTTTTCATCCACAGGGATGAATGTGTTAGGAGCTACAGCTTGTTTATACCAGTATCCCCCCAAAATATAGTTTGTGACTTGTTGGTGGTAGTGTCTAACCATGCAAATGGCTTTGATTTTATAAGATATCCACCTGTTAGACCACTACAGTCATTTAATATGTTTGAATTGAGAGTGTGAATTGTCAGTGTCTTTTATCTTAGCCAGTCACTCAACTGCCTTTTTTCCTTCCATCATTCTTCTGTGATTCATGAATAAAATGGGGCTTCACACTGGATTTGTATTTTCTCTTACATTCTATATGTTTGACTGTTATACCCCACAACACCAAGGCAAATTCCTTGTATGTAAAAATCTACTTGGCAATAAATGTTTTTGATTCTGAAAGAGCAACTGAGTGAGAGAGCAGGATTTTCAAGTGTAGAAAGAAGCTGCATTGTTAGTAGAGTAATTTGTATGTGGAATTCTTAATATAAATCTTAAAACACTATCATAACATCTGTTTGTGTAGTTATCAATAAGACTGAGAACAATGTATCCCATGGTGGAGGTATGAATACATTTAGGTGTATTCATGCAGTGGTATTGTCACCTCTAACCCCCTAAATCATCTGGTCAAATCATTCAACTTTGTCCTTTTAACCTGAATATTATCTCTATCCCCCAAGGTGTCATTTTAAAAGTTTTCTCAATAAATCAATTGCATCTTTACTAAATACCTACAGTTTTTCTTTTCTTTTCTTTTTTAGCTTTTTTCACTTTATTTGATTGAGAAAGACAAGAAATGCAGGGGAGAGAGAGAGGGAGGGATGACATGCAGCAAAGGACCAAGGCCTGGATTTGTACTTGGTCTGCTGCTATAAGGACTCACCTTATAGCAGCCTTGACATGTGGTATGTGGTCTACCAGGTGAACTAGAAAGTCACAATTTTCGAACCTATTCACGGTGAATATGTGAATAATCTTGACAGAGACATTTTTAGACATTGTCAAGTCTGGTGTCATCAAATTTGTGACTTGAATCTGGCTCAAGTCAGAGTCAAGTCCATGTCACATGATTCAGCTTTACATCTCTGCTATAAAACTACAAACGTATTTAACCATATTTAAGCTAAAATGTCACAGTGTGGAGCAGCAGATAATCTGATCATGATGAGGGAGTGAATATGAAGTTTAAACTTCTAAAAAACTTCTAACAACAACCTTTCAAGCCTACAGGCAGTCTACACAACTCATCTAACTCAAATCAGGTAAATGTGTTAAGTGGAAACTTACCTGGTGAAATGATGAAAGCTGCTATGTTAAAGGAGCTGTTCAAGATCAAGTGAACTGATGATGAGTTCGAGGAGGGAATGGAGATTTGGAACTCACAATGACTTACAATGCAGTAATATCCTGCTGTGGCAACTCCTATTTCTGGTTATCTGGTTTAGGATTTAATGTAAGATGTAACAACAGTGAAAAGCTTATTCATGTTACTTCTGCTGATACCTTTTGTCATGTTTGCCAGCAGTGCAGTATCACCATCTAGTGATGGTAAAATGTATTGCCACAACCTGAGCTGCAAACTGAACAATCATTAATGGGCTTTGGTAAGGTGTCAGTGTCTCAATAAACACAAATCCTTTTCATACGGTGAAATGTAAGCAGTTTAAATGACTTATCAAATGATCATGATACATAGGCAAAAAACAAAACAAAACAAAACAAAGAAAAGCTAAAAAGAAAAGGAACCATACAGGAACACATAAAAATGAGACATCAGAATGCCATGGACAAGACCAACAAACTGTGATTGATGACATTTTATTTTGAAAAATAAATTAATCAGCCATTGCTTTCTTGCAGTACATACAGCACAGTGAATAACATTGTTATCAACCCCATTCAGATTGTCACAATGAGGAGGACATACAGTACACATAACATTATTGCCTGTTTTGATTAAAATTAAATGTCAGCTAACACATTAATTTGTCTAACCTGGGGCTCTGTAAGTTAACGTTAAAAACAAACAAACGGTATATTCAATGTCCAACTGAATGATATGGCAGACATAAGAAAAAACAGCTACACAGAAAATGACTTCCATGCAAACAAGAACAGGTTGTGGAGGCTGGCCCAGAACCTTAAAAGGATGACAAAAACAACCAAAAAAGAATGCACGACTTGCACAGGAAGATGGAAACAACAGTGACATTTGCTTGCTCGTGCAAAATGTTTCAACAGCCTATTTTGATGTAGCTACATAATATGCATGAACAATTGGAAATTAACACAAAAAATAAAAACTTTGGCAAGTTTTGTTTTGTGAACAAACTGTATGGTCTGGAGTCCAGGTATGGCCTGATACAGATTCCCAATGCTGATATGATGTCATGGTCAGGTGTAAAACCTGACTAAGACTTGAATATTTAATGTATTTATCTTATATTTTTTCTTTGTATGCCTGTCATTGACCATTTTCTAAACCCCTACCCCGAACAGTGATTGCTCGGCATAGCTTACCAACTGTAACTAAGCATGGCTTTCCACATAGTAGTAGTAACCTAGTGTCATTTGCAAGGCCAAATGAGTCTCACAGTCTTTTGTGAGATTGAGGTTCTGCTAGAAAAAGTTGTGATCAGGATTGACGCACCAAAGTCCTGTTCAGGATTGACACATTCCACTGCATGGAAGACGGTGTAACACCAGTCCCTGATGGTTTTTTAAGTTTAGGCAGCGCTGTACTGCTTTGTATTGGGCTTTAAGAAGTTTACCTGAGACCACTTTGCCAAACTTATAGGTTAGGTCCAACATATTGCCTGAAAATACTTGACACATAATCGTTATTTATTATGTATCACTACTGTAAACATCTGCAACATGTTCATGAACATGTTATGTTACAGAACAACAGTCCAGTCCAGCTTTTTTCTTATAATACTGCACTAAAATACAGGATTAAGAGCCTACCAACCCTTTAAAACAAGGACAATCCTATGTCATCATCAGTCATTAAATGGTGATGATGCAGAAATGATTTTCTTAAAATGACAGCTGTGATGTCTACGTCTGTTTGAAGTCAAGGATCCATTGCTTCAAAAATCACTACAAACTTCTGGTGGTGCATCTGCCATTGTTATCACTATAAACTATGTATGTGCAGCGCTAGAATGGAAAGCTTGACAGGCATAGCAACAATAATTAAAGGGGTGGCAGGGCTTAGTGAAGGGTCAATTAAATATGTTAAGACATTTTAAAATTTCACCAGTGCAAAATCTTGCTCTCAATGTGAATATATCTCTGCACAATCAAGTGAATATGTCATGTGAATGTGTATACAAGCTCTGTAGTACCTTCTTCGAAGATGAGCCTAAACATTCAAGAAAGTCTGAAAAAATGAAACTTTATAAATCGTATAAGAGATAAAAATGAAGCACCTGGCAGTAATGTTACTACACTGGCAAAAAACTGCTCTGATGTTGATTGTGACGGCACTGTCAGCGGGCGACCAATGTGGCCGATAATGTGATGGTGAAGGTAAGGAGGTATTTGATATTTGGCCTGACTCTAACAGTGGGTAAGTGAAGCAACAAGTACAGTTAATAGGATGGAGTGACTTCCGTATGGATGCAGGACTGTGGAGCTACTGTTTGCATTGAGCAGGAAGAAAGGGCTGCTGGAGCTGGAACTGGAGTTGAAGTTTGTGTTGTAGTAGTCTAAATCAGGCTTGGATTTGAGGGACGGTGTACCTTCGCATCCACGCTCAATCTGCCCGCTGCGAAACAAGGCGTCATTGAGGAGATCTGGCAGGCGACCGTTGAGGTCCACAGATGCCAAACAGCCCTGGAAGCCTTCTCTGGAAGCCACTAGTTTAGGCAGGTTGCCATACATGCCTGGACCCAGTCCTGCGATGAACAGATCACCTGGGGTGTAGAAAACACAGAGGCAGTACAGAGGGATCTTATCTTAATATGTCTTTGTTATAAATTCTTTCTGTATATGTCAGGGTCTTACAGATCTATGACATCTTTATTTGTCTGAGCAAAGTAAATTTTGAGATATTTTATCAAGTAAAAAGCCACTGCAAACCACACAGCATCACCTAAATGCATTTTTGTTGGAAGTTACCACCAAAATATGTGTTAAATTACTAGCAGTTTTGATAATAAGCATCTTGGCAGTGGTCACTATTGATGTTTAATGTCAAAGTAACACACGTCATCAGCAACTCTAAGGTTATTCACTTTAGAAATCAACACAACCAGAGTCAGAACTTGAGCTTTATGTTCCTACTTCCTAATGACATTTGCTTTTGTTAGTTAGAGTAAGCTACACAATTTTGCACTGATAGGAGCCCCCTATTCCAATTAACAGTGCCTTAAAGGGTAACAGCATCCTCAAATTCAGCTACAACCCTCTCTCCCAGGATATTTAAAAATGCAACAGAGGGTCAAGGGAGTAATAACTGTAAGAAGTAGTATGTGATGGAATGGAGGTTGGTGGTGGTGTGTGTGACAGGCTCAAATGGGGGTTATATGATTACTGGCCTGCTCTCTATGTCTGGCGCAGCAGCTGCTACCATAGACGTAACAAGAGACAGATAGACCCTAGAGTCTTTCCTATTTTGTCATGATTAGGAAGTGTGTGAAGTTCTGCTCTGATAAGAGGGTTTCAGATATTTTGATACATCGCATTTTACTGGTTAGTATCATACTGACTTATCTACCTGAAGTGCTCTCTAATCTAAACAACAAGAGTAAAATGTCCATGTGGTGGCATTGGAGCAACCCTGTCTCCCAAGCAAATTATGTTATATTAAATATAGTCACTGGGTTGATTTAGTTATAGGAGTCAGTGTTTTCTATGGATTAGTGAAGAGCTACATTTATTAACGGCAGTGGAGTGTCACACAAGAGACTGGGGTTCATTTTCACAGTCTCATCCGAAGTTAAGTTTAGGCAAGAAAAGCACCTTGGTTAAGGTTAGGGAAAAAGGTTTTTGGTGAATGTAACTAAACATGTCTGAAGTCATTATTAACTTTTTCTTTATTAAAGCAGACCACAATCTTTCCCTTGCCTTAACCAAGTGCTTTGAGTGCCTAAACATAACCATAGAATAAACAATGTTGTAAGCACTACAAGTAGACAAACAGTAAGACTGATATTTTGGGTGAAAACAAAACACATTGTTCAGAAACATTTTATGGATATGGATCTGCCAAATACATAAACTATGTTAAAACTTACTATGTTAATAGAAACATAAATTGGTTGTTGTGCTTAGTTGTATGTGTAATGGTATTACAGGCTGGTTAGAAAGATGCAGCAGCATATCTAATATTGGGAAAGAAAAAGTGCCGGCTGATACATATAAAGTTAATGCTTCATTCAGTGAGTAACTTTTCAGTCCAATAGATCACCATATCAAACCAGGAAAAAGAGTGAGAAAAGTGTGAGGCCTGTGATATTTTGACAGAAGAAGGAATGACTTAAATATATTAACATAATAATTACACAAATAATACTGTAGAAAGACTGAACTTTGTAAAATGTAAGAATTGAGAAAAAATCCATGACTTGAGTTTTTAGTAGTTTTACCACTTAAACCAATGTGGCTGAATGAAAACTGAACACATATAACAGGTGTAATGGATACCTTCAGGTCCAGGTTCTTATTCCATTGATACCTGACGAAGGTTGCAGCACTACTTTCAGTGTGGGTGTTACTGTTGTCCTGGTGATGGCTACATTGTGCCACTGGTTGTCATTCAGCCCTTGTCACTCGTTCTGATGAGGTTAGCCCATTTCAAGGTCAAAAACATAGTGGAGACTGCAGAAAATTAATAGAGTTACAGAATGCTTAAGAAATTGTCAGCTTTCACCTTAGGGTTCCTGAGATGTTCAAGCAAATGGCCATTCTGATCGAGAAAGTGAGGAATTTTAATGACTTTAACACATTTGCTGTATACATTGTATCATCAAGTTATTGCAGACAAATGATTATTTGTACAACTCCAGTCCATCTCTGATTGTTTTAAATATATTTGTTAATTTTCTGCCATCCAGCAATATTCAAAAGATCTCTCCAAGAACTCTCACCTGTTTCTGACTATTGAACACAGCTTTAATGACTGGTGCACTAAAAATTCAAGTATTTAGTATATTCCTACATAATGATACCGGGGGCTTTATTCTTCACATAGCAAAGACTCAGTACAAGCACTGTTATGACAACTTAGCATCTTCCCATCTTCGTACTTCTATTTTCGTGCCCACCTATATGGTACAAAAGGTGGAGGAGAGGTAAACGTCCAACATGAGTTGATTTCACCACTTGAGGTGTTAAAAGTGAATGATATTTTGGTACAAACTGGATTTGAGTCATTGTCTTACCAGCTGCAACCATAATTTATTCTGTAGAAAACCAAATCACATTGAGATATGAAGAACTGTGATCATGAAAAACAAAAGCAAACGAAATATTTTCATTGGCATAATACTAATGAAAAATTACTGAAAACTTTATTGACTTCCTTTCCTGCAGCAATTTGAAGCAGAGCAATATATCATGCCAAGTCTGTTTGCCTGAACCACCATATTCACTATCACACTATCACATATCACCCTGTACCAGATCACATCAACACACTATGGGTACCACCACTCTCAAACAACTCTCAATTTTCATGACAAAGATCAAGATAAGGAAATTTGTCCATGTTGATATGACTGCATCAACACTGGCATGATCTGTCAGCTGTACATTCACAAGCAAATCTCTTATTCCCAAAGGTGTCATTGAA